>JARHVA010001579.1:3102500-3140000 GCA_037957365.1 Torreya grandis
TTGTAACTTTTCCATTCAAAAATATCTAATTGTAACTCAAAAATCCAAATCAATAGAGTAAATCTTCCATAAGAAAGCTACAAAAAATGTTCAAAACAATGAAAATGATGTTATTTGTAATCCAAGTCCCTTGATTTAACTACTTTTCTTACGTGTTTAATCACCATTGGTTTTATCAAAAGGTAATATAATTTAGCTTGCTACCAACCAAGTTAGTGAGTTACCATACTGAGGCATGTATACCTATCATTAAATTCTTAAACTTCCAAAAATCTTACCAAGATCTCAAAACCTATATTGTGTTTTGAATTAAAATGCCAAATTAGCATGCCATTAAATCCATCAATGGACTACCAACTCAACTTACCATTATAATGTTTATATACCTAGAAACTACCAAATTACTTGTAAATGGGATGTACTAATAAAATATGTCTTTTTAATAATAATAGGCCATCTCATAGTTTTTTTTTGATCAAACCAAACATATATGCCTCAAACATGACTCTAGTTCATAAGCTTCAAAAATAATAAGGCTTGAGTGGTCATTAGGGCCTTTGAACTAGATTACATTAGAACTTAGGATATTAAAATAAAACCTTAGCATGATGAAGTGTTATTAACTTAGAACCCCCTCAAGATGCTTAATTTCCTTAGGAAATAATTTATCTAAATCTCAAACCAACCTTAATCATGTCAATATTTCCAAAATGTCAACTATATTTATAACTGATCACTTTATGAAAATGATCCATCAAAGCTAATAGTTAAATTTTCAAATGAAATTCATGATAAATCAAATGATATATTTGATTTGTTAAATCCATAAAATACATTTCTTAATCAAACTATAATAGTCTTGATAATCTACTTATATACTTTTAATTATTAGTTAATAGAAAAACCATTACTACCAGTCAATATATTTTTCTAGCTAAATATTACCATAAAAATATAAAATTAATCACCATAAACTATTCAAACTGTCAAAATAAAAATTGATCTGAAAACCATATAAAGTGTCCCTATTTCATACTAAAAATATTATATTATAATCTAATCATGAATCAACTGAGAAACAAAATGGTTGATCACAAACATTCACCAATGATAAATATATATGAATATTTTATTCATTCATCTATTTATACTTTTATAAGCCATTTAAAATATAATTACAAATTCATAAACTAATCATCATCAACTCATGTAATTAAAAATATGCATCTAAATATACTACTAATTGACTAGGTCTCTGACATAGTTTTAAACATTATGACTAAATCATCTCTATGGCAGGAGTATTCGTTTCATAAAATTGAAGGCGAGGGTGGAAAATAGGAATAACACTAATGACCTTGCTAGTCAGTTTTGAATAACAAAATTGAGTAGAAATCAAATTTTTTATTTAATAAAAACTTAATCTTATGAGTGTGATCGAGGTAAATCATTTCTCAAGCAGCTACACATGAACCCCTTTAATAATGAATTTTAATAAGAGATGAGATGTTCGGATAGTGTGGAATGAATAAAAGAAATTATATAACAAAGAAGTTTAGGTTGGGTGCATAAACTAATACAAATACTTTAAATATGATATCTAAAAATCAATTATTACTCAATTACTCAAGTATTACAATTTAGCCTTTATTATTCATACATAAAGAAAACTGAATTTATAAACAGTAATATCCAAAAATAATTGATATTTATAGTAGAATTACAACATCTTTGTATTCTTCCTTCATAATGTGAAATTCATCCATTTGTAACACTTATTGATCTTTTCAAAAGTAAAAGTAAGTAACAATAGAAATCAAACAAATAAACCAAAACAATAAATAACAAGAAAGATAGTAAATAAAAGAAGCACAAAACAAAAATAAAAATAAGAAAACAAAAGAAATAAGCAAATATATAAAAGGATCAAATCATGAAACATTTTCAAATAATGGCCATTAACAGAGTAATGTAACCAATTTCCTTCAAGATATTTTAGATGAAAAGCATTATTTCTAGCTATAGTAGCAATTCTATAATGACCAAGCCATAATGAATCAAATTTATGATGTTTATCATGAACTTCGTGTGCTTTGTCCCAATATAAAACTAGATCACGAACTTTAAAATTTTTATTAGAAACTTTCCTATCAATTTATTTTTTAAATTTTTGTTTAGCCTTTCTAATTTATGCAATGATGTTGCTTTAGATTCATCAAGAGCTATTAGATCATGTAATATTTGTTCAATCAAATTTTTATCTTCAACAACATATTGTAAATTACTATTAGCTGAATAAATATGAAATTCTATTGGTAAAATGGCCTCAAATCTATATGCTAACATAAAAAGTGAATAAATGGTTGCTATCTTGACAATACTTCTATCAGCCCATAAAGCTTCAAAAATTTTAAGATGTCAATTCCTTTTATTTTCACAAACTAATTTCTTCATTATTTATATTAGATTTTTATTATTTTATTCAACTTGACCATTCCCTTGAGGATAATATTTTGATGAATGACTAGATATAATAGAGTATATTCCTAAAAATTCTATAAGTTCATTTGAAATAACCATTATCAGAAATGATTTCATAAGGAACTCTAAATCTAGACAAAATTTGATTCTCTAAAAATGAGATTACTTCACATGTTACAGAACTTTTAAGTACTTTGGCCTCAAGTCATTTAGTGAAATACTCTATTATTATTAATATATACCTATGACTAGTAGATGAAGGAGGATGTATATCTAAAATAAAGATAATACCCCATTTCATAAATATTTTTTTAGGTATAGAAGGATTTAAAAGTGTTGTAGGCAACTTATTTCTAACAAAAAATAATGGATATGGCATACAAGAATAAACTAATTTATAAGCATCTTGGAATAGAGTAGGCCAATAATAACTTGCTCTTAAGATCTTACAAGTAGTGGTTTTTATAGAATAATGTCCACCAAAATTTCCTTCATGACATCCCCTACGAATGGTTTGAGTTTGATCATGGGTAAGGAATCTTTATAAAACGCTATCTCTATTTTGATAAAACAAAAAAATTCTTAATAAATATAAATTTTTAATTTTTATTTGCAAGAAAAATCTTTGTTTCTTATCAAAATTATTATGATAGGCCTAATTTTGAAAATAAAAAACTAAGTCATGATACTAGTCATCTTCAACCAACAACCAATCCCATTCATTCATTCTAAGACCAAATTTGAACTTTTTAGAAAAATTAAAAATCTTCATGGTCTTTAAATGAGGCTTTGCATTTACATTATCATCAACTAATAAGACCAAAACATTAATATCTAAAGAGGTAATTTCATCTATATATTTTTCTAAGTCACTACCTTTAATTATTTTAGAAGTTTTGAATTCAATATCAAATTCTTGAATTTGTAATATTCTTTTAGCAAGCCTTCCTTAAATGGATGGTTGTTTTATAGGATAAGATAAAATAGGTATGTTAGATTGCATAAAATTTTTGTTTCTGATCAATAAATAAATAAATTTAATCAAAGAAGAAACTGATGAGAAAATAAATTTATAAATAAGAGGGTACCTAATTTTGGTTTCTTTTAAAACTTGACTCATATAATCGATTGTTATTTCATCATTATTTTAAAACTCTTGAGTTATAACAACTCCAGTTTCTTTTTCAGTAACATTAACATAATGAATGAATATTTCTTTGAATCTGGTTTAGTAAGTACTAGAGAACTTGTAATGACATATTTAACATTATTGAATGTTGAATCAACACCTTCACCTCAAGTATTAATTTTATATTTGTTAATCAATAATTTCAATGGATTAGATTTATCATCAAAATTTGATATGAATTTCTTAACAAAGTTTAATTTACCAAAAACATACCTTAAACTAGATTGATCTTTAGGAGGTAACTCTTTAAAATATTTAATGCATTTAGGATCTATATAAATACCATCCTTAGAAATAATGTCTTAATAACTTACCTTCACTAATACCAAAAAATTATTTTTTGGATTCAAAGAAATACCATACTTTCTACATCTTATGAAAACTTCACAAAGATGATCTAAATGTTTTTTCATCTTTTCAAAAGAGTAGTGAGATCATCTAGATAGTCTTGAATAATAATGTCAATCAAGTCATCAAAAACAACATACATGGCTCTTTGAAAATTAGCTCCTGCATTAACTAATCCAAAAGGCATTTTACTATAAGAAAAAGTCCCTCTATGAGTAGTAAACACATTTTTATGTCTATCTTCAAGATTTACAAAAATCTAATAATAACTAAAAAATCCATATAATGAAGACATCATTTTTGACCCTACAATTTGTTGTAAAATCTAATCAATACTTGGTAGAGGAAAATTATCTTTAACACTATATTTAAATCTCTAAAATCAACACACAATCTAATATCACCATTTTTATTATTAATTGGCATTAAATTAACTACCCATTTAGAATATTTTATAAGAAAAATGACACCAACATCAATCATTTTGTCTAGATCTTTATTAATGGTGTCTTCTAACAAAGGGTTGATTCTTCATAATTTATATCTTATAGGTATAATACTAGGTTTTATAGGTATGTCATGTTTAATAATATCACTATCATAACCATTAAGATCTTTGTATAACTAGGACAATGTATCAATGAATTTATTAAATAGATTAATTAATTTAACCTTGTCACTTGTAGTAACTTGAATTCCCAAATAAACATATTTAAAATTTTATTTTGTACCTAATTTGATAGGAATAGTTTCACCTATAATTATCCTAGAAGGTTCTTCCATGATATAAATTTAGGGTTGATCATTAGGTGTAAACATAGATTCTAAATATACTAAATTGACAAGAAATTTATTAGTAATTAATTACAAATAATATCTACAATTAATTAAATAATCATCATATTCAAAATAATTACCTTTAATTAAATAATCTTTGTACTCATTACAACTAAAAACATGCCAATTATCATTTAAATCAAGAATTTTAAGTTATTTTTTTCTTGCATAAGATAAGTCAGTGGTTGGTTCACTCTTACTTAGAGTTGGGTTAGATGAAAAAACAACTAGCTTATGATCTCTAATATTATATTTTTAAATAATGTGAATGATGTTAAAGGCCTCAAAATGTTCATGTAAAGATCAAATCTTTTACGTATAATGATTTAGATGAGTTTGATTAATTTTATAAAATTTTCAAACTTATCTAACAACTAATTCAATTTATCTAAAGACTTCTAGCTATTTAATGTTAAGTTAAATGGATTTTTCCAAACCTAAACATAATGATTCAAATTCTATAGTATTATTAGTATTTAAAATGATAATTTGAATGCATAATGAAAAAAATTGCCAAAAAGTTAAATTAAGCAAATCCCAATACCATTACCTTGTTGAAAGCAAGCTCCATCAAAATAAAGTGACCATAAAATATTTTTCTCAAAGAAATTTTCATTATGATTTACTAGTTCGTCTAAATTTAGAAACTCATAATTTCTAATTCCTATCTCAACATAAGCAATGGTGGAAGAAGTGGATGACTCTATACATGTGCTAGACTAATCATCTCTTTTAATGAAATCAATCTCATGATAATGAGAACCCCTATGATATATTTTCCCACAAAAGCACCAATTTATTTTGATAAATCCCTTCCCAATAACATAGCGTAATTACTAAGAATGTCTAAAACTTAAACATTAGTCATGCATCTAATTATTTGATCTTGAGAAATCTTAATAACTATGTCTCAAAACTTCATAACTTCTAGTTTGTCTAGAATAAAATCTAGCAAGTTTCCTATTTTTAGTTTCATAAGATATGCCTAATTAATTTTCAATGATTTATACATTATATTCTTTGAAGCACCAGCATTTAAGATACAATTATGGATTATCTTATTAGCAATTTTAATTGTAACATAAAAAGGGAGTATATAGTCTGAAAGAGGATCATAAATTTGAAAAAAAATAGTTGATTTTTAATTACTACCTTCTTATTATAAGCTTACATTAGTTTTAAGATTTGTAATAGCTTCATTAATTTTATCATGTTGTCTTAGAAGACTAGTTACTTGTAACAATTAGAATTCAGCTTTAATTATAGATGGATCATTAGTTATATTATAAGTTTTATCATTAGTTTATCAAAAAAAAAAAAAAAGTCTTATAACATTAATATTGACTATTATTATAGCCAGTCGATAAAGTAATATTTTGAGAAGAATTATCAGCTAAATTACTTGAAGCATTGTTCTGAACTATTTCACCTTTATCATTAGAAGAAGAATCCTTAGTTGTTTTATTATTTTTATAAGAGTTATAATATTTATTTCTAGTATTAATAACATAAAAACCTTCATTTTATGATGGATCATCAAGAACACACATGTTTATGTAGTCTACTACATCTTCATATATAAGATCTTTCCCTTGAAGAGATATTTTAAACTTATGGACATCAGCACATGAATATGGATCATGATCCAATTCATAAATATTATAGTAATAAGCAATTGATAATTTTTTACTTTCATTATTATTTATTTTAAATGAATAAGGTTTATCATTTAACTATCTTTTAACAATGATTAGTTCATTTCCTAAAATTTGAATGGTTTTTAAATTTTTTGCATTATCTACATTAAAACCTATAGAAGACCTCTCTTTAAATATAATATGTTTAATTTTATTTTCATATTTAATGAAAAATGTTAAATTTTCATCATATTCTGTAATATCCCTATCCTTCAAGACCATTTTATACTTTAGGGATAAAACACTACAAAATTAAAGTCCATATAACTTCTTAGAATTTTTAAAATAATGATTAATCTTTTGACACAACTTAGTGAATCTGATAATGAAATTATAAATGGTCTCACCTGAATCAATAGAAAAATTCATAAGATAATTAACTAGGTCAAAGTTCTCTTTCACTTTCCCAAAAGATAACTCTAGCCATTATTCAATAATTTTCTATGTGCTGATAAATTTAGCAGGTAAACTAATAAATGCTTGGTAAGCTTTACCTTCAAGTGTTTGAGTAAAAAATATTAAACAAATCTTTTCATTTGTTATATCAAGAGTAACACAAACTAAACTAAATTCTTCTAAATTATCTTCCCAAGACTCTCTAGGTACTACAAATTTTTTTGGTATATTAAATTCTTTCAGGGAAGGTAATTTACCAAGATGATTTTTAATATTAATTAGATTTGCATAAATATATGGTGTTACAGCTATCTACTATTCTTCTTTAGCTTCAACTTCATTTTCACCTTCATTGAGATCATTTTGATCTCTATTGTCTTGTAGTCCATGAATTAACCATTCAATCCTCACTTCTACTTGATCTCCCAATAGAAACTTCAGTAATCTCTTAAACTTGAATTGGCTGATTTTATTGAACCTAATTTAACTAATGTAATTGTAAATTTATAACAATAGGTTCAAATGGAAAAACCATATCATCAAAAGGAAAATAATCAGAAAGGAAATGATTTTTAGGCCTAGGATTAGTAACTAAAACTCTAGCTATATCTTCTTGAATTCATCTATTTGTATTTAAAATGTCTTATTGAGTCTAAAAAGTAAGATTAGAATACTAATATATCTCAAATTTCATAATTTATTCTTCTTTATTTCTAACTTGAATAACATGTTGAAGATTATGAAGATGATTATATCATGCATAATGAGTTAGATTATTAGCAACATCAACTTGATCATCATCGATATCAATTATAGGTTAGATAATAGGAGGTTGTCCTCCATGTACCATGAGCAAGAAGAAAACAAAACTCTAAATAATATTTTTAAAAGGTCCCTAATGCAATCCCCAAATTTGTTGATGATGAAATTTGTATAATCAATTAATCAACCGTTTCACCTATTGTTAAGGTTAATTTAAAAATATACCAATCTACTAGTAAGGTTTTAAAGGTTTAATTGTGATCCTAAAGATGTGAGGGTTTTTTTGAATGTTCTAAGAAATAATAAATAAATTATTGAATATAACATATTTCATTATAATTTTAAAAATCCACTTATCAAATAATGAATCAGTTCAGATATGAATGTGTAATCTATCCTATCCAATAGAAAAATCCTATGGACAAGATAATCTCTTGAAAGAAAGAAATTTGATTCAATAAAATAATATATTTCAAAGAAATATCTTGTTTCTAATACAATAACCTCCAAATAATACCAAGATAATAAACCAAAAATATAATTAAAATAGAATTGAGACAAATCAAAGATGAACAAATCTTCAATAAAGTAAAGAGCTAAAGATAACTCAACACATAAGAGACACAACAAATAACAATCAACAAAATAATAGATAATAAAATAAAAGGAAATAAGAAAGTACTAAAGCTAAAGTAGCAAGAACAAATAAATACCATTAACTAAGTCTAATTAAACTAAGTAAAATAAACTATATCTAAACTATATCTACAAACTATCTAATTGAGAATGTAACTAAGTCTAACAAATTAAACTAATCTAAAACTAAACTATAAAATAAAAATAAATATAACTCTAAGAAAATAAACAAGGGTATTGATCTAAGAAAACAAATTGAGTGAAAAATAGAAATAAATAGTAAGTTAAAGATAAATTAAAAGATATTAAAACTAAAGGAAATATAAAGAAAATTAGATGAAATAAATATCAATCAAAAATAGACTAAATTATGTTAAAGTCAAATTAAATATAAAGTATAATATTGATAAAACATGTGAGTCTCAAAGAGAGTCCTCTACTCTAAATAATATTTTTAAAAGGTCCCTAGTGCAGTCCCCAAATTTGTTGATGATGAAAATTGTATAATCAACTAATCAACCCTTTCACCTATTGTTAAGGTTAAGTTAAAAAATATACCAATCTACTAGTAAGGTTCTAAAGGTTTAATTATGATCCTAAAGATGCGAGGGTTTTTTTTGAATGTTCTAAGAAATAATAAATAAATTATTGAATATAACATATTTCATTATAATTTTAAAAATCCACTTATCAAATAATGAATCAGTTCAGATATGAATGTGTAATCTATCCTATCCAATAGAAAAATCCTATGGACAAGATAATCTCTTGAAAGAAAGAAACTTGATTCAATAAAATAATATTTTTCAAAGTAATAACTTGTTTTTAATACAATAACTTCCAAATAATACCAAGATAATAAACAAAAAATATAAGTAAAATAGAATTGAGACAAATCAAAGCTAAACAAATCTTTAATAAAGTAAAGAGCTAAAGATAACTCAACACATAAGAGACACAACAAACAAAAAGAAACAAAATAATAGATAATAAAATAAAAGGAAACGAGAAAGTACTAAAGCTAAAGTAGCAAGACAAAATAAATAACATTAATTAAGTCTAATTAAACTAATTAAAATAAACTATATCTAAACTATATCTACAAACTATCTAATTGAGAATGTAACTAAGTCTAAAAAATTAAACTAATCTAAAACTAAACTATAAAAGAAAAATAAATATAACTCTAAGAAAATAAACAAGGGTATTGATCTAAGAAAACAAATTGAATGAAAAATAGAAATAAATAGTAAGTTAAAGATAAATTAAAAGATAAAAGATATTAAAACTAAAGGAAGTATAAAGAAAATTAGATGAAATAAAGATCAATAAAAAATAGACTAAATTATGTTGAAGTCAAATTAAATATAAAGTATAATATTGATAAAACATGTGAGTCTCAAAGAGAGTCATCTTAGCAAAATAGTTTGATTTTATTTGAGAAACCAACATCTTTATTTACAAAATATCTTGAGAGACAACTTTTACAATCAAATAGATAAATTAAATATCATAAACAATGAATTTTTCATCATCATTCAAGTTGAATACTTGGATTCTACACATAGAAATACAAGTAGAAATCATCAAAAGATGTTAAAATTGACAAATTTTAGATAATATATTATAAAAAACTAGATATACCTGTGATGCCTACGCAATTTAATCAATCATCAGAGAAAGTGCCATTGTGTCTATCTGCAAAAGTCATGCTATCTCAGATAAGTTACATAGAGAGAGAGAGAGAGAGAGAGAGAGAGAGAGAGAGAGAGAGAGAGAGAGAGAGAGAGAGAGAGAGAGAGAGAGAGAGAGAGAGAGAGAGAGAGAGAGAGAGAGAGAGAGAGAGAGAGAATGATTAAATTCACAATGTATAAGTATTTAATACCTATGTTATTCTTCCTCTTCTAATGAATCCTTGATCTCCTTTTATGCTTCAAATTTAGTTAGAAAAGTAAATTGTAACCAACCTTAGTTAGTTACTAGTTTAACTTAGCTAATTGACTTTTTAAAAGTCAATCAATATAAATAGTTATTAGCTAACATTTAATTAAGACTTAAAAGTCTTAATTGATAAATTATTTGAATATAGATTGGGTATTTTCTAATCGGTGGGGACCCTGAATTAATTAATAATAAAATAGAATAACATATATCAATGAGTAAATAGATAAATCAAATCTTAATAAAAGTCTTATTTTTATTAATACCATAATGCATATTTTCAAAAATTTACTTAAGCGCGCACACACACACACACACACACACACACACACACACACACACACACACACACACACACAGATATATATAAATTAAAATTTGTTGTAATTTATAAATATCAACACTAAAACATCAAAATTTGAAAATAAAAGTATCAAATCTGAAAGTATAGAGTCCTACTAACTTGAAGTTCATCATGAAAATAAAATTTTATCTTACTAACATCCAAATGTCATCAGAATCTAAGAAAACCTCAATAACTAGCTTCCCTTGCCTATTCACACATTCATGGTATTCCATCTTAGTTGAACTATCTTAGTCCTAGTATCACTTGTATTATCATCAATCTCTAGTTTAATCTTCATAATTCTAAATTGAATTGGAGTGTCTGTGTCATTCTGACTATCTAACCATTTGTTTAAAGTAGTTGGATGAATTTCAAGACTAGTGTTTCCTATAAATTAATAGGTTCCTTCAAACTTAATTTTTGGTATCCTAAGATAGGATCTCTATGAGATGGTGAGGGTTCATTAAAAATAAAAGGTAGGGAAAGATAAATAAAGTTCATTACATGGGATAATTTAATGTCTAGCTGCGTGACTTCATTAACCTGTTATGACTCACTAACATGTTGAATTCTCTCTAAAGTAGGTGATTGAATTGACAAGTGATGTGGATTATTATGCAAGTGGTGAGAGGAACTACTATGGGACTGAGACCTCGTACCAAATCTATTACTAAGAAATCCTCTATTAGCTCTATAGTTTTTAGGGTCAAAGGTTAAATTATTCAAAACACTACAAAACTTAGGGTTTGATTCATCAAATTAGACTGACATCTTAGCACCCTTACTAGCATACCTTGGGCCAAATATCCTAGCACTGAAACCTCCCCTGTGGAATTATTTCTTTGGATTTTTCTAATTCACATTGTTTGTATTCTGACTGCAACCTTTGTTATCATTACTTTTATTTGATCTCAGTTTATATTAGATAGACATCCTAAACATTTGAAATATATTAAAAAATTATTTATTTATCACTAAAAAATCAATGTACATTTATTCAATATGAAACCAATTTGTATATCAAACACATAATCATTTATTAAGAAAAATCTTTGAACTATCTTTGACTGCAACAAAACTTAATTGTTCCAACTGTATCAATCATCATTATAATATATTATTTGATTTCATAAAAAATATCCCTTTAAAACTATTTGAAACCTTAAAATAGAATTATATTATCATAATTTTATTTCCAAAATATTCTATTATATTCCTTTGAATTATGTTTACACTATGAATATAATATCATATATATATATATATATATATATATATATATATCTTTGTCAATTCAAACTTGCAAAATTTTCTAAACCAATTTGTCATGTATGTGGCATATATTCTTCAAACTGTAACCATATGACTTGTTCAAAACCAAATAAGAGACTAAATCATCAAAATATAAACTTTGAATAATAATTTGTCCTTACAAGTCAAATTTATAGTTTTTTTTCAAATATAAACATCTCTTATTATTCTATATATTCATGGTTTTGAAATGTCTCAGAAAAATGAGATGAGAAAAAAATCATTTTGTCAATCAAAGTCTTGATTGAAATAATATACTCAGATTTTCATGAGAAAGCCACTCCCAATATCAAATTTTAATCACTTCAAAATCATTGAAAAATATGAAATGTAACCAAAATGCCATAATAACCATTTATAAAAATTTTCAAGTATTCCTTTTAAATAAATTTATATAGGAATCAATAGGAACTCTTCACATATCAAACATCTGACATTATTGTACTGAAACAACTTATCTCAATATCTCCAAATTACCAAATATTTCAACATCTAACTTCAATAGAAATATTTAAAGTTAAATATTTCCAAACAATATTTTCATAGTAGACCAAAGAAACCAACAAGTTTTATATGCCCTAAATTGGTTGAGCAACAACACATATCATGTATTTTCACAATCCTTTCACATGAGACTCTAACTAAAGAATATGAGCCTTGTTCACATTAGCTATGTCTTTTTTTTACTCAACCCAATCTCATTTCATTTTCTAGACACCTTTTTGCCTATTTATAGTCATTCTAAAACTTTCAAATGGTCATTTCACCTCAGCCAGGTTATTTTTCCCATGCTTATTCCATCCACCCAGGTCTCAAGCCTATAGGATAGGAGCACTGGGATTGGACTATAGCATTAGACCCTAGGATGTCTATTTTTTAGCACTCTTATCCAAGGTCATTTTGAGCTCTAAAGATCAATTTTCCTCACTTAATGAGTCCCAAACCCTATCTTAGCTTTATCTTTATGTTTTCTAATGTTGGCTCAATATGAATAAATTTCCAAAATTCAAAATAAAGGGTCTCCCATATAAATGACTACATAAGGCATTTTATATCTAGAACTTACTACTTTGGCATAGTACATAATAAAAATTAATTAATAGTATAGCTCAGCATTTTGCATCACACATAGACTTGAATTCTTGATCAAGGAAGGGCCTAGGCAAAATTTCATTCTTGCATCTATTGTGCACATTGATTATGCATGTTCCCTAAGGGAGAACTAAATTTGGATTGAGACCCTAGCTTGAGGGTTAATATAGGTAGCAATTAGAATAGTAGGGGTTCTATATCAAGCGATCATAATTCCCCTAACCTAGTGTTTCCCCCTTATGCCTTAGATGTATTAGTTTTTTCATGTGTGTAGACAGAATTAGGGTTTGGAGATTAAAATAGACCTATGATAGGCTCTATTGATATTTAGCCTTCAAAATTTCATATATAGGATCACATTGAGTCAAAAAAAACCTACAAATCTCGTACCTTCAAGATAGTAGTGGAAAAAAGGACTATAGTGCTAGACACTAGGGTGTCTTATTCTTACACTCCTATATTTTCATGAAATGAAATCTAGATCTAGATTTCTGACACTATCCTAGTCTTGTGCAGCATATTTCAACCTCTAACTCATCTGTTTCATCCTATTTTACTAGATAAGTTTATTTCTCTCCTTATGCAATTAATATAATTAAATTTGATCAAATATGCATTCTAAAATATTTGATTGGATATTTCCCCTTATTCCAGACCCTTTATTATTTAGGAACTAGACCCTAGTTTTCAAAAAATAATAAAACATTTGGTGAAGCTGACTTACTTTGAACAACTTTAAAACCCTAGGTACCCTTAGTGTTTTTCCTTCATATTTTTGTGAAAATTTTTATTTTAAAATTCTGAATTTTGTATAAATTTTTGTGCATTAATTCAATTCAAATTATTTTTAGAATTTACATTATTACCATAATTTTCAAAAATTCTAAAACCCTAACTAAAAATCTTAGATTTCTAAACTAGGTCCTAAAACCCTAAGCCTTCCTCATAATTTTTAGAAAAATATTATAAATTCTTTGCAAATTTTTTGGAGTGTCAAAAATATTTTCAAAATCTCAATATTAGTAGTTATTTTGTACAAAAATTAAAATTTAAAATTCTAATTTTTGTAAATTTTTTTTTGCATTTATCCAATTCAAAATTATTTTTAGAATATAAATTATTGTCCTAATTTTCAAAAATTCTAAAAACCTATCACAAAACCCTATATTACCAAACTAGGTCCTCAAACCCCAAACCTTCTTTGTAATTTTTAGAAGAATATTTTGAAATTTTTACAAATTGATTAGATTGTCAAAATTTCTATGTTAATACTTATTATTGCATTTATTTTCTTAATATTACTTTTGCACATTATATTTGGTGCTATAAATAAAATGGCCACTAAGGCACTTCTTCCCTCTGATCCCATAGATAAATTTCTAATTTTTTCTCATAATTATGACAATGAATAGAAATATTTGCAAAATTATAGATTATCTAAAAATGTGTAAAATTATTTCATTTATAATGAAGATAATTACTATTTTTGTAATGAGAAATATGATGATACACATGAAAGTGATAATGAATAAAAAGTATATTCATCTTCTTCTCTCAAACCTATCTCTTTTATCCCTTCTAAATAAATAATTTTGATAAATGGGAAAGGTACTTTTCACCTCATTCTCCTATGCACATTGCACAAAATAAATAAATTAAGCATGCACTTCCAAGCGAACCTCTAATTAATGATAATTTACTTCCATGTGAAACCTAATCCTTCTCTCACTTTTGTTACTTGTATGTTTAAATAACAATAATATAAATGCAATAAAATCAAATTACCAATAGATAATTCAATTGATGCATCTCATGCTCTTATCTCTACTTGATCAAAATAATGTTTTAATGATAAATATCTTACTCTTACTTCTCATATTGTAAATGAAAATAATTCATGCATTCCATCCATGGATAACATAGATGCACATAATATTCCAAATTCACATGACAATTTGTTGCATATCAAAAAAGAATTAAATTCTTATTTTACACCTCTCCCTAGTGATAGTGGAAGTGATAATGAATATGATAGTGAACATGCAAATGAATATGAAAATGAGAGTGACTATCAACACTATTTCATCTATGATAATGCATTTACTAATGATGATTATTATGAACATAGTGAATAAGAAAATGCATCTCATGTTTCTCACTCCTCCAATCAAAACATAATGAACTACCAAATGTTGTTTCTACTTATACGTGTGATTCTATTTTAAATAATGCACATGTAAATGATAACATCACATCTTTTACTCAATTAGAAAGTTATTCACTAAACATAAAGATACCAATGAATCTCCCAAGCCACCCCTCACT
Source organism: Torreya grandis (assembly GCA_037957365.1). Lineage (NCBI taxonomy): Eukaryota > Viridiplantae > Streptophyta > Pinopsida > Cupressales > Taxaceae > Torreya > Torreya grandis. The sequence goes on from JARHVA010001579.1 coordinate 3,117,862, forward strand.
CTAGGAGAACCAAGTTCTCACTCTTCACCTAAATAGAATGGTAGCCCACACCCCTCTAGTAAGGTCCAATTTACCATTACTCTCAAGTTTCAAGTGAGCACACCCCCTCTTTATGAACTAATTACTAAATGTAGCATTCCTATGGCTAAAATTAATGATCAAATTCAATGATTAAATGAACCACTTTAAGATACTAATATACCATCCTAGGAGATTATTTCTTTGATGCATTAAATAGGTGAACTACAACACCAAGTGCCTTTCCTTACCTTATAAAATAAGGATTATAAGTCTTGTATGGATGCCAATGATCTACATGGTAACCCATTTTTGAAGATATTTATAAAATCTTCATTACCCAATAATTTCTAGATACCATCATTACCCCACTTTGATGGAACTGGAGATCCATTAATACACCTTCAAGCCTTTTGAAAGGCTTTTCCATCTCATGCTAGTCCTTTGATTCTAGTGAAATTTTTCTAGTAGACATTAGTGCGGGAAGAATATAATTGGTTCTTTTATCTACTCCCTGTTGGTTCCTTTCACACATATGATGACTTAAAGGAGGCATTTCTCAAAAATTACATATCAAACATAGGCCCTCATGTTATATATAAGAAACTTTCCACATTGCATCATAATACTTTAGATCCAGTTAGTGATTATATCTTATGATTCAAGATGCACATGTTAAGATTGATCTATAAACCAACAAACTTAGAGATTCAATATATATTTATTAATAGGCTTCATCAATCTCTCCTTGAACATCTATTATATTAAATAAAGTCCTCTTTTAGGAACTTATGTTATATAGTTCTAGCCTTGGAAAATAAATTGGGATTGATTGAGGTAGATTCAATTGATTAGATTACTCTAGATTTCATAATAGTACCTACATATATAGTTCTTAACACACAACATCCACCATTTCATAAAAAATATAGGAGACCTCAACCAAAAGAGTAACTAGTTGAGAGTAGAGAGCCAATTTCTAAAGCATAACCTAGAGTAAGCAATATAGATAATAGAAGCAAGGAACCATTTTAGTTTGACTTAGAGTAGGATATCACATGTGTCATATTAGCAGCACTACTAGAAGGGAGATTAATCACATTACCTTCTACTCATCCACAAGATCCTCATCTCCTATAGAAATAGCCACATTAGCTTTTTTGTACCTATCATCTTATCTATAGACATATAGATAATGATTTTTATGTAAGGAAAATATTGCATTAATAGATGTGTTGATAATGGAATCATAACATTTACATAGAGGGCACCAAGATCTCCTTGATCATGTAACCATAGACCTCATTCATCCATGATTGAGTCATCCCAAGACATTCCTTTATAGGAATCATCGATCACTCATCATGAGAGTAATGTGGGTTCTAGGATAAAGCCTCATAGGAGATATCCTATTCCACCTATTCAAAAGGTTTGGAAACTAGTACAGTGAGAGTAAACTACATATAATACTATAGTCTTAGGAATATGTAGTGCAGTTCCATATACATATATAGCATAATCATAGGCACTACATCAGAGTACTACTTCAAAGAGATATTCACTATGAATTGATTTTCAATGTCCTATCTCATGTAGTAACCCACTATGGTTAAGATTAAATAAACCCACATCACAGAGTATTGATTCAAAGAGATATTCACTATATCTAGATTTTTAGGGTTCTATCATATGTAACAACCTAATATGATTGAGATTAGATGATCCCCCATCATAGGTTTCAACTCCATCTTAATCTATTGTTGAGTCATATGCATCACATCAGAGGCCATAGGGTACTATTTCATGTAGTAATCCACTATGATTGTAGATAAATGAGCCTTCTTCAAAGCACACAACTTTAGTTATAAACCCAATGAGGTTATATTTTTCTGAGTTTCCACACATAGCTAAAGTTAGTATATTACATACAACATCATCTATGAAACATGTTCCTACACAAAATGAATAGTATGAGCACTTATTCAATTGCCATTAAGGTTTAGATAGTGATAAACACACATTCATATTGGTATCAATTCATAGTTTCAATTCATGGGGGAATGATGGAACCAAAGGGCCATCATTTATATTCTTCAGACACCTAATCATAGGGATTACACACATAATCCAACATTGATTAGTACATGCATGATTACATAGCTACACTTAGCAAGGAAATGATGAATCCAAAGGGATAGCCTTTGTATTTTTGAGTTACTCTTAGGGAATTGAGCACAAAATTATTTCTTACATCTCCTCTTACTAACAAATAACACTCCTAATTATAAATAACCATGCCCAATCAAACCAAAATTTCTAAATATAGACCTTACCAGTATCCTATTTTACCAATCTTAATCCAACTCACTTTATCATATCAATTACCAAATTATAAACCAACATTTTTTTGCTCACATATGATTACAAATCAAACCTACCATCACACTTATCAACATCTAATGAACAATTAAAAAACATCCCAAATTTTTTTTACCAAAACATATGCAATCTCAACATCAATGTCAATTCAACTATTTCTAAATCAGCCATTTAGAAATTAATATACTAATATATTCCAAAATATATAACATAGTACACATGAGTAAAAATCAAAACAATATCCATTTATATATTAAAGTTTTCAAAACATCTACATGACATCAAAATATGATCAATCATGAATAGGCATCATACCCTCAGTCTCAGTCTCATTCTCTCCTCCAATACTAGTCCCATAATCCACTATTGCACTCAATGGCCCCATGCCTCCTCAAGCTCATGAATGCCTCTTTTTATTACTATCTCATACTACCAACCATGATCATCATGCAAGTATAAATACCACCTTTGAAGCTCCATGTACTCATCCATAATCCAAGTAATCATTGATCCATAATCAGTGGGAGGCATCCTATGCTTATCTAGATCAACCCTCAACTCATCTCTCTCTCTTTTTGCTCTAACACATGCAGTTATCACTATAGTATCCCTATCAAATAATTAATCATAAAAATTAGCTATAATAGTCACTCACTCAATCAAACCCTCCTCCATAACATCATTAAGAACATGCCATGTGAGTTCTTAAAGTGTCAACTCAATGATGGTCTCCTAGAGCTCATCATCTACACTTCCTACCCAAACCTATGCTTCATCCTACACACATCCCACTCCACCTACACAAAAAATATAAACACTACATTAGATATACATTTTTAAATCAAAATTAATCATAAAATTATACACAATTCCAAGAAAATATCTACTTACCTTCCATCATCTAGATCGGTGAAGGATCCTCATAATCAAGAACATCCCCTCCATTAATAGGATATAATGGATCCCATATATGACTTATGCACCATGTTTTATATTCCTATGTACATCCAACATCATATACATCAAGAATATCTATAGCTACATCTTGTGCATCCAAAGATAATGGTGCTAACTTAGCCTCAATAGGCCTCATAGAAGCTCCTACCCTTACTAGTGTCTATGCACTCCTCACCCATACCCATGTTGTAGGGGGCACATCATGTGCTACCCCAAAATATATATTCATTTTCTCATACTTAAATTACTCATACAATCCAACCCAATGGTCATGTAACCAATAATTGACCCTCATATACCACACTACACTTCATACTCAACCCACCCAAGAAATCCTCCATAGGGCCTCCATATGATATTACGAGTAACGAATCTATCTAAAAATCATCTATATTGATCTATCCTAGGAGATTAGATATCCATTGTACTCATCTACCACTCCCCAAATGGTGGTGGATGTGCCCACTCTAGCCTAGGTAATCCAATCAGCTGCACAACTACAATGTGCTCATAATCACAATAGTGTAACAATGTAGCTACATGCATACCACCATTGAATGCCTCCTATGTAAACCTATAAATATCCTTGTATAGGTGGGAAAGAAGAGTCATACTCCATGAGAACATAGTATCATACACCTCCATACTGCAAATGATCTCATGCATCCTATATGCAATCAACACCCCCTCCCATATATAGAAATAAATTAAGCCAACAACATGGCTAACCACTTCCACAAATTTTGAACACTTGACTTCAATATAATTAATATCATCACATAAATATCACTACATCTCTCATTTATTCCTAAGGGCACACCAACAAAATACAAGGATGCATGATTAATAACATCAGTACCCATATCATCCTGAAATCTCATACACCATCCACTAACTAACAAATGCAAAATATGGTACACATCTTCTATATTCATAGTAATATCCCTTTTAATAAACCAAAATGTACATGTGTTTGCATTCCACCTCTCATATAAGGCAATAATTAGATATCTATCCCATTACATAGTGTTCAGGTCACACACATGACCCAACCCTACCCTAGCCATCACATCTCACTCATTAATAAAAAAATGTAACAACCTCAATGTCCCCATAAACTAACCTCTACAAAACTCCATCATCCATACCTCACCCTACAAAAAACCAAAAAATAGCATATATATTAGTAAACCATGCCAAACTAAATAGCCAAGCTAAATAATAATAGGTAATAAATTAGAATCTTAGAAAACTATCCCCAATACACAAAAGTGTTGTAGAAAGGACACCAATACTATATAGGAGTGTTAGAACTTGGAAAATAGTGCTAAACCTAAGATAGGATCACTGACTCCTAGACAAGAGCACTAGAAATAGTAAACATTTTCCTAAGACTCCTAAAACAACTCAAAAAAGTCAAAAATAGGCTTCTAAATAGGCAAAAATCAATTATTTCAATTACTTACTAGGATCCATAACCTCTAGTCTCCACCTGGGCTGCCAACTACTCAAACTGGGTCATGGATTGTGTTCATCTTGTTAGCATATCTCTCACTCCAGAGCTCTTAATCTCAAACTAGTCATTGCACAAATGCATCAAGAATCAATCCAATTTTCCTATATCAAATAAATTTTTCATTCAAAAGTAATATTCAATTGTGCTCATAAATAAAACCCCATGACTTTATTTTGTAAACCATTTTGTTTCACATAATCATAACAATGATACCTTTGACACCACAAAATCCTTGTTCTCTTATTACATTATTTGCCTACTATGGCATGCACATCTCCACATTTATATCACACCCAGACATATACCTTGATCATCACCAATAAAATACTTGTTCCAATTTTGAACAACTCCATCTAATCAAATAAATAACTTTTTAATCAGTTCAAGCAAATACCAACCTCACATCTATTCTTACACCACTAGTCATTAATTTTGGTTCAAGCTCCTCTATCATGAGATTTCATCCCTATCCGCAAAAGGGGGCATCATTCCAAAATATTCCTATTCCTACACTTACCTTGCATACCCATACACTCTTATAAGTGGATACACCATGGTTATTACACCTCCATCAATTAGATTATTAGATTCATATCAAACTCATCAAAATATATAGTGATTCAGACTACATGGGTCAGTCTACATGGTTTTTACACTTCTAGTATTTAGATTAAAAAATTTATATCAGATTGGAGAAAGTATATAGTGATTCAGATTACATGGGTCACTCAACATTATTCAGGACATTTAGAGGGATACAAATTTAGTTTATCGATACACAAACTATTGATATATTGTGGTTCGGATCATATGGATCCATTACAATTTAAGCTTATAGGTACATAGACTATTTAGATATAATGGTTCAAATTATATGGATTCACAGTGACTTTGATACAAATTCAGACTTAGATACTAGATTTGGGGGCATATACATTACTAAACATCTCAAATATACAACATCATAAAACATGACACAGTTACAAGACTAGATAATAGATTTTAGGCATAGTGTAGATCATAATGTTTTGATCTCTAATTTTTCACATGGGGCATGACATAATAAGTCATATCATATGTGGCTATATATATTACTACATTATACATATGCATCACTCACATACCAAATTTGGGGGCATGGCATAGATGTTAATGTTCATCATCATCCAAGATTATATATATGAAAAGAAAAAATATTCCATTCTCTTCTTACACATTTACCAAAGTTTAAGACTACACCTAACTGTACTCAGGTTATCAGTAGGTTAGATCATATTATCATCTGTAGTGGTTGGTCCATTATATTACCCAGACCTAGATTACATGAGTTTATGTGGGATAGAGGATAGATATTGGTTTTTGGCCTCTAAACATTTCTTGATTCTAGTTTAGATACTCAGAGTGGGGGCATCATATATTTTTCTCTTTATAGCATACAAATTCTATACACACATTCTAGATTACATGAGTTTATGTGGGATAGACGACAGACATTAGTTTTGGGCCTTTGAGCATTTATCATTCTAGTTAGATTCAACATAGGGGGAAAAAATTACCCTCCTCCATGATTACATGTATTTCAATTTTATATTCAATATAGGGAAATCCATTTTTAGGATTCCTTCTTTCTCTAGGCATTATCAAACTCTCCATCCACTTCCCTGGCTAAGAAGTGAGTTATACCCTTTGTAGCATATTCATCTCCATGCAGGTAGGTTTAAGTACACATTTTATTTTCTTTATTTTACTCTAGTATTTCACTTCATTTAATCATTATATTAAAAAGGGTGAAAATTTATACACCCTAAATTGGTCAAGAAACCTCACATATCATGTATTTTCATAGTCCTTTCATAAGAGATTCTAACTGGAGAATATGAGCATTGTTTACATTAGCTATGTCTTTTTTACTTATCTTGGTCTCATTTCATGGTCTAGACACCTTTTTTCCTATTCCATATCAACCCAAGCCTTTTAAATTGTAATTCCACCTCAACCAGGTCAATTTTCTCTTGCTTATTCTATCCCTCTAGGTCTTAATCCTATAGGATAGGATCACTGAGATTGGAATACAACACTGGACCATAGGGTGTCAATTTCCAATGCTCTTATCTAAGGTTATTTTGATCTCTAATGCTCAATTTCCCTCACTTGATGAGTCCCAATCCATTTTTTAGTGTAATCCATAAGTTTTATAATATCATATTAATGTGAATAAAGCTCCAAATTTTGAAATAAAGAGTCTCTGATATAAAGGAATACACAAGGAATTTTATATCTAGCACTTACTAATTTATCAAAATACAATAAATAGCTCATAATTATGCATCACACATAGAATTGTATGCTTGATCAAAGAAGGGCCTAGGTGAGATTTCATTCTTGCATCTACCATGCATGTTGATTATGCATATTCCCTAAGGGAGAACTATATTTGATCTAAGACCCTAGTTTGAGGGTTAATTTAGGAAGCCATCAAAATAATAGGGGTTTTAGATAATGCGATCATACTTCCACTAACCTAGTTTTCACCCTTATGATTTTGATGTATTAATTATTTTTGTGTGTAGATAGACTCAGGGTTTGGGGATTAAAATAGACCTACATTGAGCTCTATTGACATTCAACATCAAAAATTTCATACATAAGCTCACACTGAGATAGTGGACAAAACCCAAAAATCTCAATCCTTCAAGACAATAACATCAAAAAGGACTATAGAACCAAACATCATGGTATCCTCTTCTATCACTCCTATCCTTTAACAAAATGAAAGCTAGATCTAGATTCGTGACACTATCCTAGTCCTATGCAGTAGATTTTAACCTCTAAGTCATCTATTTTAGCTTGTTTTTATAAATAATATTATTTATCTCCCTATGTAATTGATGTAATTAAATTTTATCAAAATCTATATTTTACTGTATTTGATTGGATATTTCCCCTTATTCTAGACCCTTTATTGTTTAGGAACTAGTTTGCCAAAACTAATAAAAACACAAGTTTATCCATATAATATATCTATGCATAACAAAACTCATCTCATATCAAACCCTAAAATAGTTCAATAAGGCTCCAAAAATATAGATTGATACATTTCCGGCCATATCACTATATAATATTCAACCAACATAAATGTGAAATAGAACCATGAATATTTAAAATATGTCCTCTAAATCATATTATTGGGACCTAGAAATAACTTGTTATAGTTTTTCAAGAAAACTAATAACTATTTATTTACTATTCATTCATTTATGATACTTAAATAAACCTAAAACACTATTGAATGCAACATATTTTCCAATATCTCAACCTTTACAAAACCGTAATATGCATAAACTATGGTTTCAATGGAATGAAACATCAAATATTTCAATATGAGAAAACCCTTAAAACCAAAAATTGAAGTACAAATGCAGACAAAATCTTTGATTATTTTAAAGCACAACACACTATACTTCCAAAACATAACTATGTAGGATTTGTTTCTTAAAAAACCATGAATACATGAAACTATAGAAAGTATGACAAAATATATTTGCATGCTAAAAAATAATCGCTTTTTATCAATTATTTATGAAATACCATGAAAAAAAATACATAGAGTTCATCCTTACAAAACCCAAAGTTTCAATGAAGCATTTTGAGACTATAAGTGGCATGTTGAAAGAACCATTACAATTTATTTTACTAGCATAAAGATATAATTATATTTTTAATCAAACAATAAAATCCTCATATATTCTCAAATATCATGATTGAACCCAAAAAATCAACACATCTGTATTTCATCAACTTCCAAATAAATGGATTAATAAAAAACTAAACCATTGACATTAATATTTCATTCACAGAGAGAATCATAAAAAACTAATAAACTGAAATCTTTATTCCAAAATAAACATGTATAGGTAGCTTATACAAAATTATCACATGCAGACTAGAACCAACATTCCTTTCCATAAAATGATCAAAATAACTTATTATTCTTTCAATAATTTAATCACTTTACCATTTGCATACCTATAAGCATTTCCTTACAACCTTTATATTCACAAATATCTAATTGCAACTCAAAAATCCAAATCAATAGAGTAACACTTTCTCAATAAATATTTAAAAATGATCAAAATAATGAAAATTATGTTATTTGTAAGCCAAGTGCCTATATGTAACTACCTTGATTATGTGTTCAATCACCATTGGTTTTATCGAATTGAGACTAGTATTTAGTCTCTTGCCAACCAAGTTATCTATATTATCAAATTTAGTGACTCCTAAATCCCTTACACAACCATCAACTAATCTCTATAAATTGAGGCATGTACACCTATCATTAAAGTCCTAATATTTAAGCCTTTATCTAATTCTAATTAACTCACCTTGCCATCTTAGCATACCATGAAATCCACCAATAAACTACCAACTCAACTTGCCATTAAAATGTTTATATACCCATAGATTTCCAACCAAATTTTCAATGGAATGAAATCATCAAACATCTCTTTTTAATAATAATAACCCATGTCATAATTTTTTCATGATCAAACCAACCCATTATGCTTTAAACATACCCTAGTTCATAAGCTTCAAAAATAATAAGCCTTGAGTGGTCATTAGGGCCTTTGAACTACATTACATTATAAATTAGGATATTAAAATAAAACCTTAGCATGATGAAGTTTTATAAACTTAGAACCCCCTTATGATATTTAATGTCTTTAGGAAATAATTTATCCAAATCTCTAACCAACCTTAATCATGTCAATATATCTAAAATGTAAACTATATTTGTAATTGATCACTATATGAAACTAATCCATCAAAGATAATAGTCAAATTTTCAAATGAAATTCATGATAAATAAAATGATATATTTTGTTTCTTAAGACCATAAGATACATTTCTTAATAAAAATATAATAGTCATGACAATCTAATTATATACTTGTAATAATGAATTAATATAAAAACCATTACTACTAGCCAATATATTTTTCCATTTCAATCAAACCAAGTTGTATATTGCCATGAAAATATGAAATCAGTCACTTCAAACTACTTAGGCTATAAAAGTGAGAACTGATCTAAAAAACATAAAAAGTGTCCCTATTTCATACTAAAAAAGTTGTATTATAATTTGATCATAAATCAACTAAAAAATAAAATGACTTATCACAAACATACACCAGTGATAAATACATATGGATATTTTATTCATTCATATATTTATGCTTTTTTAAACCACTTCAAATATAATTACAAATTCATAAACCAATCATCATCAACTTATGTAATTGAAAATATGCATCTAGAAATACTACTAATTGACTAGGTCCATGACACAGTTTTAAAATTTATGGTTGGGTCATCTCTATGGTAGAAGGAATATAAGTGTCTAAAAATTAAAGGGGGTAAAAAATAGGCATAACAGGTCCCTCATGGCATGTAAAACTAGAATGTGTAACAAGCAAGAGATAAGTATCAAGGTCATGATGCATATAATAAAGCATACATACAACTCACATGAGGCACACAAAGGAGCCCAAGGGGCCACAAAATAAGGGACATGGTCACATGTCACTAAATTTGAGAATCAAAACATACAAGAACATTTTAAAATGCTCACATAGTAAAAAATAAGCAAGTTATCTTAGAGCTACATAGAAAGACATATTCAAATGTCTGTATACATAATCAAGAAAGCACACACAAGTACATGGGCACATGTCTAAATCATACATACTATGAAAAAAAGTCACGTCAAGCCATAGAGCAATGGCATAATTAAATTACATCAAATAGAATAAGTATAGAGACAATCAAATCTAAAATAGGAAAGTTAAAAATAAAAATATGAATGAACATGTAATACAAGTATGTGTAAGAGCTAAGATGTACATATGTTGAGATTAAAGTAGTAATAGATGGTAAAAAATCTGAGTAAGTGTAGCATTATAAATATTAAGATATAATATTTCTAATGCTAATATATATCTTGGTAATTAAAATTGTGTATAAGGTACCCCCAAATTGGAGGATGTGTCAAATGAATAACCCATGTATATTTTTATATGCCCCAATGGATAGATAATAACAAATCTAAATTCTATAATGGATTGAGTCCTATAGTAATTTTCAAGCACTCGACAAGAATATGTGAAGTGTGTATGTATGATAAAATTGATTATACTAAGATAACTAACATATGTTGTGTCTAGAAAATATAATAAATGTAAACATGGAAATGCATACAATCTATAATTAGTATGAATTTGAGTATTATTTATTATTGAAATCATAATAATCATAATAACCTAGAATGTTATTTGTGAATTCTATTGTATCTGTGTCACATCTTGACCCCTCTCTAGACATAATAAACTATTGATTCGTGGATTTTATGGTTATTGTTTGATTAATTACTATTTTTGGCTAAGCTAGATTACATATATTGATTTATGGATAGTTATATTTAGATTATTTACATAATTGTTAACTATGGATTTAACTGTACTTGTATATTATGTACATGATTATCATGTTTGTTTAGTTCATTACAACAATATATTATGGATTTTATATTGTTTTAGGGTACTTACCTTTATTTTTGTGAGGTGGATGTAGGATAAATGCATCCCTCAAATTGTGATGAAGGGAGGGCAACATCAGAGAGGGTGGCATAGATGGAGGCATTCGGCGATGATAGAATGAAAACTATGAACTCGCACACACCACAACTATAAAAATATGTCGTGATCTTCGATTGATTTTATTGTATCCTATCATGCTTTTAGATGTGTTCTTAATCATTTTTTTTTAAATGATTTATGATTATATTGATCTAGTTATGTGTTAAATTTATGTTATCATATTTAGCTTATCTCGTATGATGATGTTTCTATATCGAGTGATTGGAATCTATGTATGTCTTTATTATGGCTTTTTGTTGTATTTGGATATAATTGAATGTTGTATGATAGAGTCTTGTTTACTATACATTGCTATAGTGGCAAAAGGAACTCGATTACATTGTTTGATTTATGTGTTAAGTTGATTATAATATTATACTTAGTCAATATTGTTATTTTGAACCAATGTTGATATGCATAATGATTAGAAGGTTATTATTATTAATAAGCATTCAATGACATTGTAGAACTCAATTGGATTTTTAATCATCATAGTGTTTAATTGATTTATAAAGTTGATATTATCATTCATAAAGATTGAAAGAATTATTATTATTTTAATATGGAATGTTCAAGGCATTAGGGTTATTTCATGTGTGTTGACATTGGATTAATTGGATTTTATAGCAAAACATGGACTTCACTATGGATTAGCATGAGTAAAATATGGAAGGATTGTTATTTTTATGTTAGTTATTTTACATGCATTGACTTATTCATGGAATTTTCTATAGAGTGGGGGAGTCTGTTTAGCATGGAAGTAGCATGTAGGAGAATAAGACAGAGAGAGAGGAGAAAATACTAGAGGGCACATGGAAAAATAAGGGGGTTCAAGAAAGTTTTTGAGGAAGTTAATTTAGATTTTAGAAAGTTATGAGTACCTTACCACATTGGTGTATTGATTTTCATTCTTATTTATTTTGCATGTGTTAAAATGACAAATCATGGTTAATATAGTAAAGGGTTTTATTTTTCTCTTGTATTTTGGAATTAACTAGGGTATATATATACCTAATACTACAGATGGATTGGCCATCCCTATAACTAAATATATGATTCCCTGAACCTAATTTGAAAAGACTATAAATAAGAACACTATGCCAAAATAAAACTAAGTTTTAATATAGATATTTGTGTGTGTATGAGGGTTTTTGGATGTGATGAGTAATCAGGGATATATGTGGTTTGTTTATGTAAATTATAAACCCTATTTTTTTAAAACTCAATGTGCTAAATAAAATATTGAATCTTTTATATAAATGTATTTTGGTATAATTATAATAATAAGGATAATGTCGACCAATAAAACTAGTATTGGGTCATTTATTTTCCTTATGCAAATTTATATATTGGATTTTAGTTTGTTAAATTTGAGTCATATTTTGGTTAAAATACCCATGTAGGATACAACTAGAAATGTTAGTTTCAACTCAGTATTATGAAAATAGCATTGAACCATCCTTTTCTCAATACAAAGTATTAGTTTTATTTTATGATAAATTTTATTAAAATTTACTAATCCCAAACAAGGGGATGGCTAAGTATAATAGTTAAATTGAGATAAAAATATGGTGCATACAGGTAGTATGAACCTATGGTTGGGTATTATTATTCTACATAAGTCACATTAGTTATAAAAATTCTTTCTCTATGAAAATATAAAATAAGACCAATTTTATTCCATTTATAATATTTATACTAAATGGTATAAATATAAATGGACACACACACACATATTTAAATTAGGGTTACAATACTCCTTCATAAACATATATCATTATTTCATTATAGTGATTGAATAAAAAATGAGATACAGGTCAACTAGTGGTATATTATAGATATACTCATAGATATATTAGGTTTAAACCTGATGTTATTTTTTGTGTTTATGTCATGGATTAGGATTTTTAAAATGTAGAAGCAAAATTATATATATTTGCTTTTATTTAGTTGGCTATGTCAAACTATATTAAGATCATTTTAAAATAGTGGTTTTTGGGTTATGGAACACAAAGATAATATTATTATAAATCTCTTTTATTACTATAAATAAATCACTATTATTTTATATTAGTGTATGCATATGATTATAGATGGGATAATTAAGAATCCTAAAATTAATGTTATTTATTCTTTTACGAGTATTCGATATAAATATATATGCATTCTCTATTAGGTTTAATTATATAAAACTTGGATATAGTAATATAGTTACTCCTTGATAGGGTTTTGGAAATTATTTAAAATAGAAATATAGTGAGTATGCATACCAAAACATATATGTGATACTCAGAATTATAGGCAGAAAATTGTCCTAAATGAGTATACCATATATTAGTATGTTTTATCTATTGATTTATTATAAAATAACTCATATATAGTAACTAAGGTTAATCTTTATTTAATGATGGAAATAAAGTGATCTATTTATCTATTCATATTTACATATTTATATACATATGTGATACTCTTAATTAGTAAAAAATACTACACTAAATTTAGTATATTTTATGCTCATATAGATATTTAGATAAACAATAATATGTTAATAACTAGGAGGTTTGAGTGCATTTGATTACCTGAGTTAACAATATTAAACTTAGGTATTTGTATAATGGTTGCAAGACTTATAATCAATAAAACAATATTAATGCTTATTAGTAATTGAATAAGATTATAAATGTACTTTTGGTTTGTGGATATGGAGTATTTATGCTAGTAAACAATGTTATTATATAGATGAGTAACAAAAAGTTAGAGTTACATGTTGATATTTGGTAACTTGATGATACAATGTATGTCTTACTCAAATGGTGTGATTTTAATGATGATTGTATTCAAAATATATTAGTATGCTATAATATATTAGATGATTTGGATTCCTTACATTGTATTTAACAGAATAAATGAATGTATTTGATAATTCCTTGTTTAACACATACAATATTTGATAGTAAAGAATATACATTATGAATATGTTGGTTTTATTATTATTAAAAATATAAAACTAATATGGTATTAATGACAATATATATTCAAGTGAGACAAATTTCACTTAGATAGTGTCACTAATACATAGAGATGATGTAATTTGATTGAGTAGTGTGTATGAAATTTCAAGATCCTTGAGATCTATAACTATATGAAAACTTTGGCTAAATTAGTGTTTATAGTTAAACATTATCATTTTATCTATTTGATTTAGTTTACATATTTTGTATGATATCAATTTAGAATGAGATTATTTATGATATACATCATGTATTAGTTATCTTACAATACATGGGTTTTAGTTATCTTAAAGCACATGGGTTGTAGTTATCTCTATGGATTCCCACATTTTCATTATCTACCCATATATGAAGGGAGGGACATTCACTAGTTGGGAAATTGTGCATGGTATCGATGGTACATGGTTGGTGTGGAAATCACTCAGATGATGCTCTCCCTCAAAATTATTTCATTAGTGACTAAAATTGATATTACTTATGGATACTATGAGTTCATTGAGACTTATATGCTTTGTGAAACTTTGTATCATTCTATATTATTTTTAAGACATTTATTATGTTTAAACTATACTTTTTATTCATATGCACTACTTGACTAATTTTACCCCTAGGTCAAAATAAGTAAACCTCCTTGAATGTACAAAGTTTTAATAAGGTTATATAAGTCATAAAATTTTCACCATGGTCTTATAATGAGGTTAAGTTACCTCTGAGGTCACATAAAATGTTTTAGCTTTGTCATTTATATCCACTTATCTTAATCACATCTTATGCCACATTTTGGTCATGCTAGAGTGAATTATATTATTTTTAAATAAATAAAAAATGTTTCAAGGATTAGAATAATGTCCCAAATGTCATAAAATGTTAGAGGAATAGTTTTAAACTAAAAAATTTATAGGTACAACATATAAATAAGAATATCGGCTATAAACGTTAGTTTAAACTAGTTGTAGGGAATGAGGGAACTTACTTGGCATATGTGAGTCTTCAGGATGGTGTATTAAGATCTCCAATAGTATTTTAAAGGATCATGTGGATTTGATAACTCAAAAAATGAAAAAAAATAGTTCTTCTCTCTCATCACTATCTTAGGCAAGTCAAGAAGGTCAAATGGTTTTTACTTGGTATGGACAGGGTAAGCAAAGTTGAAATGAATGCACTTGGTAGATGAAATTAGTCCTTGTGTACTCTAGTTTCATGGTCACATTTATGATAATGGTGATTTTTTATTCATTAAAAATAAATAATATTGTTAGCATCTTAAAACTACTTGAACAACCCTATCAACTTAATTTTTCTCATTTGATTACCTTGGTCTGTGTGAACTAACTGGTGTATATGGACTTATAGAGTGTGTTCATCCTTATCATGTTGATCTCAAATGATTTGGCATGTGCAGTCATAGTAAGATAAGTAGAACCATATCCTTGTGCTACGAAGTGAACATCAATAGTCTATGAATAGTGTTTTGGTAATGGAAAAGTTTCATCTTCTATGAGTGTTTTTAGGTTAATACTAAAACATTTTTTTCAACCTAGAGCATGGTGGTTAGTCTCTCCATTAAAATTTTTTACTGTAAAAGATAATTAATGGAAGGTAAGTCCATGATACTTTATATAATAAAGTAACCCTTCAGGAGAACCTATAGGTTGTTCCATGGAAACCAGTCATGTTTAAACCTAAGAGAGAATAAAAAACCATGTTTAGCAACATTTGAGATTGTTTTTACACCTCAAATAAATTCATGGATCAAGAGAAGATCACAGTGATAGTGGTGCATCCATTACACACTATTAGAACTAAGTGAAAACTATATACCTAGAAAATTTTTTGAATGAGAAGTTTACCTTAACTTCTCTGAAAAAGGATGTTGCCATACATAGTGCCATCTTATGATAAATATATATGAAGTTTGTGTAAGCATACTAGTCTCATTCTTATAGTATAGGTGAAGAGGTCATATTTAAACATGAGAGGAATTCTATAATTCAAGGAAAGTGATGGTAAGTAAGTTTCCAACTCAATCAAGCTTTCACTAGAAGAAATTAGGAAACTACAATGCTTATGGATGAAAATAGGCCAAATGAACATTGCATATTGCAAGTAACACTTGGTATGTTAATGGTAAAAAATGAAATAATGGTATTAAGTTAGAAATAGATGTACCCAAGTGTGATATGTTCCTAGTGACCTAAGGAGAGACCAAAATTGGAAACATAGTTCTCAAACATATTTCATCACCTATAAGAACCTTTTGTTTTCATTAATGCACAACTATAGTCTGAAGAGCCTAAGCCTAATGGAAGAGCACAAGTTTTAAATGAAAGTAGATGTATGGGTTGAAGATGGTCAAGTATAAATAAATATTAGATTTATAATAAAAAATTCCCATGATATTATCATAGGCAAGGAGATAGATCATAGATTGATCTAAACCAAGTTATTAACCCCATGCCTAGTTAAACTAAACCTTGCACATAGTCACATAAACTAGTAGCTAGTATTGAGAGTTTGAAGGTTTGAGGGGTATAAAGATATGATAAAACCTTGAAATTTGAAATATATTTTACTCATGGTCTAATAAATACCTCCAAAATCTCATTCAAATTAGATTGAAAGTGGGAATGCTCTCTATTTTATCTCAGGCTAGAGACACTCTACAAGAAATAAAGCCTGTAGACCTAGTATATGAATGACAAAAAGATGAATGATGGATCCTTTAATGAATTTGAAAATAATTATATGGTTTAATTTAATATGGATAAATTTTTAAAAAGGTCATACAACTAGTAAAAACCTTCATAGGTGGTTATATAACCAAATACATAGTTTATGCCTATTAGGCCTAGAAACTGAACATAAACACTCATGACTACTAGTTTCAATCTCATGACCATGTTACCTTTAGTAAAAATTTAAGAGACTTTAAGGAGAGTTTAGTGTTGATTGGATTCATAAATTTGTATATAAAATACCAAAAAATCTCATTTTCGGCTAATTCTCTCTTAGGCCTATCTAGAATGCAAGTAAGAGCTTGAGAAGCCAAATTCTTTTGTTCATATCTATAAAAATGGTGTGTATGGTGACTCAAGTAGATAGGAATAGTTGAGAGGGTCCTAAAATCTAAATTTATGGAATTGGTTTGAGGGTTGAATGTTTGACCTTTATAAATCATCACTAAGAAGCTAAATAAACTAAAATCCTCCTAAAACCCTTGTATAAACCTGATAAAGAAGATTTGAAAGGATATACATCCAAAATTAATAATTTGGCTTGTAATATGGTTTTAAATTGTTTGTCACTATCTCAAGCTCCTCACCTCCAATTATTTTATACTGCCACTTATACAAATAGGCCTAATTCAGTCTATTTTATAGGATTTGAGGTGTTATTTTAGGTGTAGAGAGGAATAAGTGAATAAAAATAATTATAGAAGGTGTTTATATAATTTATATAACTCTTTATACCCAATTATCACATTGGTTGTTCATGAAAACTCCTCTACTATGTTAGTCATTATAGGTAGTCTTGAATGGCCTAGTGAGAAGAAATGTGATTGCCTAAGTGTGATTGTGAGAAGTGTAATTTCAAATATTTTGAGGTATATTTAATAGAAAAGAGAAAAAATAAGTCTTTATGAGGTGTCTTACAAATTTTAACTAAGTTTCCTTTAAAATGTACAAGTCACCTAAGTGACAAGTGTAAACATTAAGGCTTAAAGGATTAGTGGGTAGTTACAAGAGAGTGAATGACAAGTGGTGCAGATAAGTTCATTTATTGAGGAACGTATAAGGGATTTAATAATATTGTTTCCAATTTTCCAATTCATAGTATATGTTTCAATTAATTATATGATAATTTTGAATATTTAAATGGGCTCTTTGTCATCAAGGTAGTTTTAAGGACATGAAGATCTCTATGCCAACCTTCAAGAAGGTGTCATGTTTCAAATGGACACATGTTCAATAAGACCTCATGACCTATTCCCTAACTCATTATATTAAATTTTAACTAGTTTTCACATCTTGAAACTTGGTATTATGACTATCTAACTTCACTTCTTCTCTCTCCTCTCCTATGATCTATGTATTCAAGTCAATTTGGCTTTGTAAAGAATCCACACCTAGTATGGTGAAGCCCTGCTAGTTTGACATCTTGCTTTTCCTTTGAATAAATTTCAAAAGTTAATTTATTCTCTACAAATATTTTATATGTATTTTTATTAGTTTATTTAGATGAAAAGTGATGAATGTCTTATCCTTGCTTCCATTATGCTCTTATATGCATTATGTGAGTAGTAGCATCTCTTCTAATGGGTCTTATGAAGTGTGTGTGTTTATTAAGTGTGAGATAAACTATTAGTTTATAATATCATACCTCGTTTTCATCCATCTTAAGATATGCATAGCATTCTACCTATATGTAGAAACACTTATGCTAGAAGAACATGGAGTTGAGGTTAGTTTTAATAGTCTTCTTTCTTAGTGTAAATGCAAGTATGTTGTGGAGTTATCTTTGGCGTATGACCCTCATTAGTGTAGTTACTGATATGTTTCCTTGTTCCCTTTCAACCAATAATATTGATTAGTCTAGTGTAGTGTGTTATCCTATAAGGTATATCAAGGGAGTTATCCCATAATCTAGAGGTTTACCCCTATTGTAGACAACCCACATATATAGGGGTAATCCCATTTTAGCCAAATTTGGAGAGGTTTGAACCACCTTTTCCAAGTGTGTAATATTTGGTTATAACATGCACCATTACAACATTTGGTTGTAATATTGTATTAGTTGTGGATAAATTGGTAACAATACTTTTATGAAATAAATGTAGTCTTCATTTTTGTATTTAGCATTGTATAGGTTCTTGATATAGATATTGATATTTTTATCATTAGATAAATAAATTATTTATATAACTTTTAATTTTTTTATTAAAAATAATGTATTTAGTTAAATATCACTCTATGTAGGTTTCATCATGATGGAATCTACTAGTTGAATTTGTGTAATTGTTTTTAAAAAAAAAACCTTATTCTAATAAAACCTAGTGGGGTTATTAGAATCTGGATGAACATAAGGAATTACCTCATACTATAGAGTTAAAATTTTCATATTATTATTTTTCCATTTGAAAATATGTGTATTATAGGAATGTGGATCTCTAGAGTTTTTTCTACTAGAAATCTTTTTTTGAGAATGCTTGTTGGCTTAGCTTGATTGAGACTTTTCAATTAAAGTTTTTGATATTTCTATAACATTTAATATGTATCTAGATATTTACCTGGATAAAATATATCTATGAATGATTTTAATTTGGATTTTTAATAAATCCCAAAAATCAATGACTAGCATTATCAACTGCTAGAATAAGAGTAGTCATGCCTTGGGCTTGCTTGTCTAGACCTTGATCATGATAATCAGACTATTGTAGATATTTTTGACCAAACCCATAATAATTTAAAAGTTGAGCCTCATTTTGGAGAGGTATATTTGCATGTTTTACTTACTTTACCTATGATTTTTTTATTATTTCTTCCTTTGATTGTGCTTTGTGAACCTTTTATTGTTCTGATTTATGCTTTGGTAACCATTTTTGTATTGTTTCTAAGTTTGACCCTTTTTGAATTTTTAGATATTCCATTGTATGTTGTTTGGATGATGTGTCATAATTTTATTCATCTATATCCATTATCTATTTTATTTTCCTTTTCAATGCTAAACATGATTCAATGTTGTGCCCTGTATTTTAGGATATACACAATAATATATGGATTTCTTTACTAGTTATAGAAGAGGTAGGTTGCTCAACTTAGCTTTTATAATATCCCTTAGTATCTCAATTCAACTCTTATTTGAAACTTGATTATTTTTAATCACTTATAATGGATGAATTGTGTTGTAATTTATGATTTGGATATGAAAGAGTGTTGGGTACAACTTTGCTTGGTTTATATGTATATACATGGTTTACACTAGCATATTCTGAAGACCTTGTACATGTAATGTGATTTGCCAATAATGTGACGTTTTCACATAGTAACTAATTTTGTTTTTGTAAATATGTTATTAGCTATTTGAAATTATTAATTTGATCCCTTAGATTCTCACACATGTAAACCCTAGTTTATTATGATTGAACATGTAGGAACATACCCTATAGGGAGAAGTGAGGATAAGATGAGTATGAACATTAGTAAAAATAGTATTTGTTACTTCATCTCCTAAAGGAGTGATGTCATCATCCTAGTTATAGGGAAGGTAGATATCACCCTCATGGAGATGAGGAGGATAAGGAGATTATTTCTTGTACATAAGATATGACGTTGAAAACTGAAACCTGGTTGTTAGATTATGTAATAGATCCTATATATATGTAAGGATTTATGTCTTAATTAAATTATGAGTATAATAACAACATGCTAGAGATATATTTAAAAATGACATGCATTTTACTTTATATAAATCATCATGTCTACACATGTTTATGTCTTTTCTGAGTTCATTCTGAACAAAAGGAAATAAAAAAGTAAATGAAAGTATTAGACTTTGAAATAAAAATTGATAAACTTATTTTATCATTATTATCATGATTATAAAAAAATCATAAGGTGTGTGGATATAAAATATGAGTGTGGGTCATATAAGGTTGGAAATATAAATCTTATGATTATCTAGGGCTAGGATTTGTGCAATATTCAAAGTAAGTTAGGTACAAAATATGTTTTAACCTTTTATAACTTAGTTAATGTAAATAATATGTTGTTAAAGAGTTGATTATAGTAAATTAGTGTAGAAATTTTAAATAAATATAGTGACTAATTTTTTTTAGAATTGACCAAATTTAACATTTGTAAAAATATTAATAAATAATGTAAATGAGAACTTAGTTGGAAATGACTAAGATGGATGATTTGGAGGCTAAAAACTAAGGTAAAGGTTAGTTTGAGGGTCACAAATAGGATATAGGTTTCAAAACCACTCTTGGATAGTAATACCCTAATTAGATAATAGCACCATGTGGTGTTAATGCCCTTATTCTTGTAGTTGTCACCTCTATGGAGGATTGTTTTGATCTTATAAGTGTACTTGTATTTGGGTCTATCAATCCTATTACTATGTACATGAGTTTTGAAACCTTGTAGATGGCCTATATTGACTAGTTTTATGAGAAAACACTAATCCTCCATGTTACTAGGGTATCTGATTGAAACAATCTAAAAAGTTTGTTTGTTAGTGGGGTAGGATAGACATCTCCAACACCCCACTATGTTGAGAGTTTCCTACATACCAATACTCAAAAAATGGATCAAGCCCAATGTAGTTCTCCCCACCTAAGTGATAGTATAAGAGGAAGTTAACATAGTATTATGGTTGAGTTAGGTGATTTGAATGTGTTTGAGATTTGAAATATGAGTAATCTATAATTAGGAATGCTTTTGATGATAGTATGTAGAAGTAGTGTAGAATAGGGATTGATAACCTTAATTTTTCACAATTTATTATTAGTTTTATGTGTAATTTTCATCTAGTGCTTAGAGGGATAAAATTCATGCATAAG
>JARHVA010001579.1:3145000-3250000 GCA_037957365.1 Torreya grandis
TATACATTAATGGTATTATTATATATTGTAAAATTGAATCTCTATATATTCAGGGAGGTTGTATATAATCATATTTCAACACACATTGTTTAGAACATACTTCCTTTCTAAACCATGGATCTAAGTTTAGTTTTGATTCTTACACCATTCAACTATCACAAGAGGAAATTAAAAGTGAAACTCCTCTTTAAGAGTAAATTCTTAAAATGAATCATGATGGTACAAAAAAAATGACACCTGAGGTAAAGAAAGTGAAGTGGTATAATATAATTTATAAAGCTTACATTATTTTATGTTTGTCTTTGTCTCCCTACTTGTTTTTTTATATCAAATTTACAATAACTCTAAATCAAGTGTGGACCTTATTATAAAAAATATTTGGAAAGTAGGACATCATGAGGGGTCATGATTTGGATAATGATCTCATCATTTTCATTATAGGTGACTTTGATACAATACAAGACTTTTTCACAAAGTTCAAATCACCCAGGTTGTAGTTGAAACTATGTGACATTAATAAAAAGGATGATCAATTAATTATTTCCATCCTTTCCAAATTGATATTTGACTATTATATATTTATATCTACCTTTCATGCCACTAAACATGTCCTTAGAACTATATGGACTATGTCATCCTTGGATGAATTTGTTACCGACTCGACTTGAGAGCAAGACAAGCTCATGAAAATGGGTACATTGAAGTCATCTAAATCACGTCTTAATTATGAGTCACAAAAAACTAAAGACTTTTGGTAAAAAAGGAACCAAAGCAAAGAATGGGTTAGAAATATGATGCTAATTCAAAAGCATCAAAATATTCCTTTTCTTTAGATAGGAAATCTAAGAAAGAAAGACTCACATGTTCCTATTATAATAAATCTAGGCATGATGAATCCAAATTCATGAAGAAGAATATTGACCAATTGACAAAAATACTTGAGAAGTACAATATCAATGTCCCTAATTATTCCAATCAAATTTCATTATCATATGAATATTTTAAGTCCAAAGATGGTAAGAAGGGAAAATATAATGGTACATCACTTGTTTCATTTACACGCCAACCTTTCACATGGATAATTGAGTTTGGTACTATTGATACCTAAATGTGTATCACTAGGTCAACATATAGTTTTTAAGAAACACTACTCATTTTTGGATTCAAGGAATCCATCTCATGACTTGATGGTTGTGATAATCCTATTATCCTTGGTGGATTAGATGTAGAATAGGTTGATTGTTTCACAAATTTGTATTAGTTGGTGGTTGGGAGGTGCCATGGATTAATAGTTAATCTCTGATGTTACATATGATCTATGATATTTAAAGTGAATTATACTCAAAACATAAATCTAAATATAAACTAAGTTGAGTATTCACAATGAAGCTAATCTAAGGTGAATCGATAAAAAAGGAGCAAAAGGAAGGGTAAAGTAGAAAAGAGAAGTGTTGTTGATCTTTGCTTCAAACATTATGATAAAATTTCAATTTTATCTGAACATGCATTTAACCAATATGCAACATGAAGTATCATAAGCTCAAATCCTACCACACATTAGACAAGTATATGAGAATGGTATGAAAATATGTAAATAGGAAAAAGATCTACTTTAAAAAAGTTTCCCTATTAGCAAATAACATTAGCCTAGATGCAAGAAGAGAAAATAAAGTTAAGTAAACCTAATAACTTTCAACTAATATAACATTATCCCAAATTAGTAACTCTGTATTAAAAGATCCACATTCAAAATTCATAAGAACCATTCAATTTTGAAGATGAGACTAGACAAATGAAAGAGAAACCACGATAACAATTCACACAAGTAAATGTTGACAAACTTTAAATAATTCCTTTCTTATATTAATTTTCTCAAAAGTCACAAATAGTTTTTTGTCTTTAAAAACTCTCTCCCCCATTTTAAAATTTAAAATACCTATTTATATGGACCATTCATGAGGTATGTCAGCCAATAATGTCAAATTACATTTGTACATGTGTCTAGGACAATTGTCCTTTCTATTACATTCTATAATAAATGAACTTTTATAATATACTGACCTAAAGGTAAATTAGTTCACAATCTATATATGCATTTAAAAAAATGATATTCCATTTCAAAAATATAAAATGCTATTTTCAAAAGAATATACCTAATCCAACTAAATTTGGGACCTTGGTGCTACTGCATCTTTCTACCTTCCTTGTAATATCTTCATTTTATAATATTGATCATTGATTAGTTGGAGGTCAACAATGGGTCTCATGAACATCTCTTTTTCTTGATCACCTAGGTTATTGAGGTCATTTTAATATCTTTCTATAACCTAATTGATGTTATTATCATCTTATATATTCTCTTCAAATGACCACAATAGTCTATGATCTTCTTATTATCATCCCCTATCTTCTTTGGCCTTGGTTCCTTACTTGCTACATATTGATGAGTTTTATGCTTGAAATCATAATCAGTGATAATACTCAAAGGACTAAGTGAGGTGAGCTAATTGATTAATCTATCCAATATGTACAACATTTTATCTTTGTATTGTTTGAGGTTCTTATAAATGTCCTCCATCTTCCTAGACTAACTACTAAGGGATTTGATTTTCTCCACTAATATAGACACAATCATATTTAAATGGGCTACATTGAGTATATTAAACTCAAGGACTTGATTATTTGTTAGGTATTTTATCAATTCTTTCACTTGATAGCTTGAAACCTTCCATTTGCTAACTTAGCCTGTAGCCATGTAATTTTGCTTAATTATTATTTCATGTTTAGTTTTGACTAACCAAAATTTAAGAAGTCAATCATAGTGTCCTCATATAGCTTGAATATGTCTTCTTAGATTGAAAAAATGTTATTCTTTTCTAATTTTTTTCTATTTTAAGATGGCCTTAATCATTACAGTAGAGCCTCCTTTTAGATATGTTCTCCTCTTATGATGGACTGCTAGTTTTTAATGGTCCAAAATGAGATCGAATAATTTGTGTCCCTTATATTTAGAATTGTGGCATCAAATTATGTGTCTTTGAAAAACCTCTCTTCTATATCTAAAGTTAGATAGAGCTCCACATCTTTCTTTGAAACACTTTTTTGGGTCATCATGGTTGTGGGCTTCTCTAGATTACTTTTTAGTGGTCTATAATTTAATTCTAGATTGAATTATCCTTACACAAATGATAATTTAACTTCTTTGGTTTGATTATAATGACTAAAGGGTCAAACCAATGTTTATGAACTTCCTATGGATTTCATAAAGGTTTTTATAGTGTTTTATTGGTGTCATATATTTGAAATTATATAAGATTCATGACTTAGATACCAATTAGATTGCATACTTATACCCTTGTATTTCTCATGTCTAAAAAATATTTAACTTGGCATAACCCTGGCATCCTTGTAGCATTTTATCATCATTTTGTACATTAATTTTTTTAAGAAGTGATGATTGCCTTTTGAAAATTATTCCTTGATCTTGCACCATTATATCATCCTTGTATATATTAATTTAGACCATCGATCTTGATCTAAGAAATCAAATTTTATTGGCTAATATCTATGTTCCCCATGGTTATAACACTTGTCACTTCTGCATTCACTCTAATATTTTTTGAAATGTCAACACTAATCATACACTATTGATCTCATTTTCATGGATCAATTACATTTTATCAATATTGATCTACTTAATCATGCCTCCTACTCCATAGATCATTGATCAGAATGTGTACTCTCATTTACATATTGTCAATATTTGAAAGATGATCAAGCATTAACTTATGGCTTGTGGATATTCCACATGTCATTTCTATGCTTTTTCTTAGGGTTTTTAACTTTTTAGCATTTATGAGGCACCATTTAATCATATTCATTTGGTAAAATGTGCTCCATTTGATCTTGATGTGCAAGTTCAAATGCCATTGGTTGTCAAGTGGTTTTTGGCCAAGATTTTGACACTTGTCACCCTCTTAATTGTATTTAGGTTATGTTGAATTTTTGACTTGATACACATGGTTCAATCAACCCTAACCAACCAATACATATCATTGATATTTGGAAGATGTTCAAACTTTATCTTAGGATTGGGACATTATCTTTAATCTTGCACCATTGGATCTTGATTGCCTGAGCAAATGTGGACCATTGATGTTGTAGATGAGAATGATATTTAAGTCAAGCTCAGGAAAATAAAGAACTTAGCTTAAAAAGTTTAGACTATGGTTTTATTTTA
This sequence comes from Torreya grandis, assembly GCA_037957365.1. Classification (NCBI taxonomy): domain Eukaryota; kingdom Viridiplantae; phylum Streptophyta; class Pinopsida; order Cupressales; family Taxaceae; genus Torreya; species Torreya grandis. The sequence goes on from JARHVA010001579.1 coordinate 3,149,241, forward strand.
TGTTAATAAGCATGGGTAAGACCTTAGGATAAAATTTTGAAGACTGGTTTTCAGACAATAAAGGGGAATTTATGAATAATAAAAGAGATAATATATAGTTTTAGCCTAAGGTTTTTTATATTAATAAATACAACAAACTTTAGGGTAAGGATTTTAGGCTAAGTCTATAGTAAAAATGACCCTTAGTTTAGCTAGACCATACTAACGAAAGGGACCAAGGGAGCTCAAAAAAATAAAGATAGCAAACATAAAAAAGTTTAGACTAAGGTTTGGTCCTATTAATAAACATGATGAAACCTTAGGATTAGAATTAAACTAAGTCCATCCCATGATTAAATGTTTTAGTGTAAAATTTTCCCACCAAATCTAAATTTTATTCAAAGGGACCTGAGTTAGGGTAATTTGAATGAGGGAAGGCTTGGGCATTTCTCTATTACCATCTAGGCATCTATAGTCCTAGAAAAGATACCATTATCTCCTCTCAAGGCCTTGCTCCATTACTACTAGACATCCATAGCCTCGATGGAGATTACTAGTATCAACTCTATTCAGAATGCTTTTCTAAATTTTACAATAAGCCCTTATTTTTTGTATTTTTATATATTTTAAATTTATATCAAAGGTTGGGAACCAAATTATTTAGGTTTTATGATTTTTTCATATGTTTGATCTTCAAAAAATCATCCTTGGTTGTAAACTTTGTCCTAAACAATTAATGATTTTTAAGTGCAAGCATGACTATATCCTAATAATCTAATCTGTCAACCTATATGTGCAACCATTATAAGAACCAAACTTAGATTATAACAAGTTTTATAATCTCAAGGAATAAGTAACCTATTTTTTATTCTTTACTAGTTTCTATAAACTATAACATTAACCTCATATTTCAATAATCTATGATCAATAAGGGCTGAGAAAACATACTTGTATTATGAACTATGAGTTTTATTTGAGTAATCATATGAATATTGAGTTGAGGTCTATCTAGAACAAAATTAATAAATGAAAGGAAAAAATAAGGTATATAAAACAAAGCAAACACAAAGCAAACAAAAAAACAAATATATACAAATATTATGCACAAATAAGGGATTGGAAGGAAAGAAATAGGAAATAAACTAAACTAATACCTACCTAGACTAACTCTAACTAGTCTTATAGTTCATTCCATTATTACTCCATGTGAGACAATAGATAAATACTAATTGAGGTATTTCCCATTGGTTGGAAATGTAAAATCTATTCCTTACAAGTATTTTAGTTTGAAAGTGTTATCCCTTAGGTTTTTAGCAATATGATATAGGTCAATCTAAAAAGGTGTGAACTTTCCATGCTTTCCTTTTGGTTTTGAGGCTTTATCCCAAAGAATGAATAGGTCTCCTTGTTTAAACACCTTTGTATTTTAATGTTTGTCAAACCACTTCCTGATTGTGGTTTAGTGTCTACTAAACTTGGAAAAATCCTCTTGTCTTGAATCTTCCATCTATATGATGTCAAGTAGCCTTCAACTCATAAATTATTGATCCTCCTCCATGTACTCTTGTATGAAATTGTAGGTTGGTAGCTTGATTGTTATGGGAAATATAGGTTTTTGACCATATACCAACAAGAATGGTGATGTCTTGAGAGCTTGTTTCAATCTTGGTATATCTTCCCAAAGTGCATACTTAAGTATCTTGTGTCATGTTATTAGTTTATCAACTACATAATTATTTATGGATTTCATCATGTTCTTATCTATTGATTCAAAAACTCCATTACCTTGTGGGTAATGGTTTGATGAGAACTTCAAGACAATATTGTTGTCATATGCCCATTTCATCATCTCAATGGATATAAAGGTAGATCCATTATCACAAACTAGAGATACAGGTGTGCCAATCCTTATGCATATGTTTTCTTCTAAAATTTTGATTACCTCTTTAGTACTTCACTATTTTCTTGCCACTGCTTTAGTCCATCTAGTGCAGTAGTTAGTTTTTGTTAGAACATACTTGTGAGCATTAGAGGAATTTGGGTTAATGACCCCCACAAAATATAGTCCCCATTGGGTAAAGGGTTTACCAATCATTATTAGTTTTATTTTCATGACTACCCTAGGCTATTTAGTGTTGAATACTTGACATGAGTGGTATTCTCTCACATGCTTGTGAGCATCCTTAAAGATAGTAGGCTAGTAGTAACTAGATCTAAGGATCTTGTGGGTTGTATTCCTTTCAGATGGATGTTAACTTCTTATTTTTTCATGAAAAGTGATCAAGATATCAAGTACTTATTCCTTGAAAACACACCTTAGGTAAATGCCTTTAAAGTTAATATTATACAACACTCCATTTTTTATCAAAAAATGAGTTGTCTTGAGCCTTTAATCTCTCTTTTGATCTCTACTTAATCCTACAAGATAATAGTTATTGATCAGTAAATGAATAATAGGATCATACCAATCATTGGGTTGAAAACTTTGTTTTTATACCTACATGATACTCAATTTGGGATTAGTATTGGCAATCAACTAAACTAAACCTTAGAATCTTACCAAATTTGGAGTCTTCATCTCTTGATCATATTCTTGGAGAACAAACATCCACTTACCTCTCCTTTCTCCAAGTTCACATTGACTAAGCATGATATTAGTGGAAAGGTTTGGTAGTATTGCATGTATCTTATTTTTAAGGATATAATGCCTAAATTTGTTCATTGCCTTGACCAGAGCACATGCTTGTTTGTCAATAAAATAATAATTTAATTCAACATTATTAAAATTAGTACTCATGAAAGTAATAAGATGATCACATCCATCTATCCTCTAAGTTAGGATAGTCGTAATTGTATGGTCTAAAGCAAAAGAGTAAAGATAGATTTCTTTAATAAATTCTAGAATTATCATCATAGGGGCTTGTCTAATGGATTCTTTGATTTCTTTGAAGGCCTTCTTGTTATCTTCATTCTAAGTGATCTTAGCATCTTTCTTCAACATGTCATTCAAAGGTCTCACTATTTTTGACAAATCAAAAATAAATTTCCTCACAAAGTTGATTTTACCAAAGACAGACTTTAGTTCCTCCCTATTATTAGGGGGTTCTATTTTTGATATTATATTTACTCTATTTGGGTTTATAGATATCCCCTCCTTAGTGATAACATGTCCTAACAATTTTACCTTAGTTAGACAAAAATGATTTTTATAGGGTTAAGAGAAATTCCATACCTTTTACACCTTTTAAATACTTGTTACAAGTGCATGATGTTATCTTCCCTATTTTTTAAAATGAAAATCAGGTCATCCATGTAAATGATAATGCACTTACATATGAAGCCTTCGGATGCATGATACATTTCTCTTTGAAAGATTTCACTTGCATTTATCAGTCCAAGGGGCATTCTCTTGTAGGTAAAAGTGCCCCATTTAGTAGTAAATGTAGTCTTCATTATATCTTATTTTTTCACTATGATTATAACCTAAAAATCCATCAAGAAAAGACATCATAGTAGAAGCAAAAACAATTTGGATTACTTGGTCAAGATAAGGTAGGGGTAATTGTCATTTTTGGATGCTCTATTCATATTTATAAAATCAATGCATAATCTAACTTCACCATTTTTCTTCTTGTTTGGTACTAGGTTAGTTACCCAATAGGAGTGTCTAATGGGAAATAATGGCCTTTCTTTTTGCCTAAATGGTTTGCAGGCTTCCTTTAGAGGTATGGTGTGGGTTATGACCATAGGATAAAAAATATTCAAGTCATCATAGGACCATGCTATTACATCCTTATAATTAGTCAACAATTCTTTGGATGTCTTAGTTTCAATGTTTATTTAGGTTGTACCAATGTTCACTAGCAAAGGTTAACCTTGGGAACCTAGGTCTATTGCATTGTAGTCCTTCCCATATACTTTGGGAATATTGACAATCTCAGATAGTTTATCTCAATCTAATAGCCACTTTAAGGCTATCATCTCTTTATGGATCTTATTATCACTCAATTTAATGACCTAATCATCAAGCTTGCCTTCAAATTTGTCATCATCAAGGGTATTTTCATTGGCTTCATCAATAATGTGAGCCTCAAACACTGTTGAGCTAGTTATGAAGTCTATGATCTATTGATCATAATTGAATACTTTAAAATGGTTGAAATTATTTAGTACTGAGGTACATGGAACTAATTCACTAGCAAGGCTTTGTAACTTTGATCCTTGATTAGGCATAAGGTTGGATGTAGCTAAATCAAGTTCATCAGAAGCTTTGTTTTCTTCCCTAGGCATTGACACAATGTTGAAAGCATCAAAACACTCAATTAAGTCCCACACTCTAAATTTATATTTCTTAAGATAAGATAATTTGTATTGATATTTACTCTTGACCTAATTAAATACTAGTTTAGAATCACCAAAAACTAATAGTTCCTTGACTTTATGTTTAATTATAAATTATAATCTAAGAATAAGTGTTTCATATTCTACAAGATTGTTAGTACATGGGAATTAGAGTTTTTAAGAGGAATTATATTCTTTCTCAATGGGATTTATTAATACCACTCCTACTCTAGAACCTAATTTTCATCTAGCACCATGAAAATATAACTTCTATAATCTAGGCATAGCATGAGAAGTTTTGGAGATACATACGTTTGTGGTGTCAAGAGTGTAAACACCTAGATCTGAGTTAACCATGTTGACCCTCTCATTGGTTTCATTATACTCAGTGACCATATGATTTCTTTTAGGTTCCATTTATATATTTATCTAATTTAGAACTCGTTTCCAAGGTAACCACATGTGTGAAAATTTATTTGACATATAACCATTCAATGATATGGTCAAGTCCCTACTTAGTAGCATTTCATATGCATTAGGAATATCCACCACTTGGATGTCAATGAAATATTGGATCCTTGTCTTAGAAGAAATCTAAATGTGAAAATTTAACAATTCACCAATCACTTAGATTCTTGATTTATCTAATTAAGTCACAAACCTATCGGATTTAATTAGAGTCAAACCTAGTTATTCACAGATACCCTTAGGCATGTTATTGCAGATGCAATTGGGAAAATTCTTACCAAAAATCTTGACTATAAGTAGGAAATTTGGAAAATATACCTTCCTTTTATGTATTATAATGTTAAAATGTGTATACTTTTGTGGTTTTCTAGGTTTATTAAATTAAGATTCCAACAACAAATCCCTTTGTTCTATAATCTGAGTCAACTCATGAAAATTAATGTTGTCTTTGATCTTTTCATGTCCTCTACTATATTATATCTATTACTCTTGTAAGAATTAGATTCATCAACATTTGTTTTAGATGTACTCCCCTTAGGAGGCTCTGGATTATTATCTAACATAATATCAAGAGGAGTGTTAAAATTATTTGGTGGAGTTGATGTAGTCAAAGTTTGTTTCTACTCCTTACTCCTCAAAGGATAGGTATTATTTATATATTTTTGAAAATCATGAATATATTTTTCAAGAATATCCTCAGGCTCATTTTATTCTTGGAATGGGAACTCAAATATTTCCACCATTAGAGTTGAATCAATGGATTTAGATGACCTTGAAGAACCTAAGGTACCTGCACCATTGTATTTATTAGGTACAACTTCACAGGTATACAATTCTTCTTTAAAATCTTCAAAAGAATTACAAAACTCTAGATATTCTAATTTACCATGATTTGAAGTACAAAGAACTCTAAAATATTTAGGAAAAGATATGTCACTAAGATTTATATCAAGTACATTATTATTAGCAAATGACTCATTATTATAGATGTTATTATTTTGATATCTATTAGAAGGCCTATTGAACCTTTGGAAAGAAAAGTTCCTATTAGAGATTTCTTCAGTATTGATAACTTGCTTTTATATCTGAATAAAATCAATGCTTAGATTTTGAATTATCTTCAAGATAGAATCATTCTTATTCTTGGGTTCCTCAAAATTAAGAAATTGAATATTGCTACTAGTTATAGGCATCAAAGCTCTATGGTCTTGTGGATGACATCCATTAGTAGATTTTTTCAATAATATTAGGTTTTGGCCAAGATGTGTATGGCTGAAAGGCAACTGGTTTAGAACTAGAAGTTGATTTAAGGTACACATATTTTGATTGGCATTGGGAGTGCCATTCAACATAAGAAAATTTGGATTAATGTTGGGAATGGTGTATACCATTTAGAATTATGGTTACATTCGGTCATTAATGATCACAAATTTAGCCTAATCTATAGATAATGTATTAATAACTTGAACATATATTTTAAGAAACATATAAGTCATGGGGTCTAAGGCATCCTTGTACATCTCTAATTTTAAAACCTCATCAAGTCTGTAAGGATCTATGGTTCTAATAAACTTTTTCTATAATATAGCATTAAATGATCTTATGGACTCATTTGAGTCTGTTTTCACTATGGTAAACTATTATTATAAGACACATGGACTAATTATCTTACCAAATTTATCAATGGAGCAATTATTAAAATCATTCAAACTAGCTATGTAGTTTTTAGGAAGGTTACTGAACTATTCATATGATGCATCTTTGAAAGTAAATGGGAATAATATACATGCCACATCTTCATGAACAACATTCAAAAGTATTAAAGTAACTTTGAAGGATTTAATGTGTTCTTCAATAGTTATAACACCATTAGGAATAAAATCTGGTGAATAATTTTCAAGATTATGAGTAAGGTCACAAACCACACCTAACACATTCATTGAAGAACCACCTATCTAAACCATACCTTGATAGGGATTGAACATAAGAGAACCCTTAATTGGTGAATCTTGCTGAGACTTTGAAAGTCTATGCTTACTTTTATCTCACCTATCTCTCCTATGGACTTATAATGAAATAAGGGGAACCCTTGTCTTTAAACATGACTTGGTTCTTATCTTTAGTAGTTCCAGCTTGAGAGCTTTGAACCCTATTTAAAATACAATGTGTAGATTTTATCTTTACAAATAATGATGATTAGACTTACACATTAAGAATATTTTACACAGATATATATAAATAATGGTAATGGACATCAACCTTTAACTAAATTATCTCAAAGATGTGTCCAAACATGTAAAAATGAATTATCTTTGAACATTTCAAGTTTGAATAAACTCAAATTTCTAGAGATCCCATCAAATTTTGAATAAAATAGCTATTACTAACTTCAAACAAATTAGATTCATAGATATTAATCTATATTTAACAAATTTAAACATCAAACTCTAAAGAGCATCTATCTTTGTCTAGATAAGCATAAATATTGGTTTAAAACCATTAAGATAAATGATATTTACACAAATATGTTAAAAGAAACACAAATATGCAAAGAATACATCAATATTTGAATAAAATTCACTAAAATTAAGATGTAATAAATTTTCAAATATTTAACTGACCCTCCTTGTAGTGCTAAATTGTTAATACCTAAATGTGTATCACTAGGTCAACATATAGTGTTAAAGAAACACTTCTCATTTCTAGATTCAAGAAATACATTGCATGAGTTATTGGTTGTGATAATATTGTTATCCTTGGTGGAATAAAGGCAAAATAGGTTGACTATTTCACAAATTTGTATTAGTTTGTGATTGGGAGCCATTGTGGCTTAATAGTTAATCTTTGATTTTGTAGATGATCTATGTTATTTAAATTGAATTATGCTCAAAACCTAAGTTAAAAGATAAACTAGGATGATTATTCACAATGAAGATAATCTAAAATTAGTTTATAAAAAAGGATAAAAAAGGAAAGGTAAGGTAGAAAAGAGAAGTGTTGTTGATCTTTACTTCAAACATTATGACAAAGTTCTAATTTCATCCGAACATGTATTTAACCAATGTGCAATATGAAGTATCATAAGTTGAAATACTACCATGCATTAGGGAAATATGTGAGGAAATTATGAAAATATACAAATAATAATAAGATCTACTTTTAATAAAATCACCTACAAGAAAATAGAATTAGCCTAGATGTAAGAAGAGCAAAGAAAGCAAACCTAAGAAATTTCAAGTAATCTAGCATTATCCCAAATTATCAACTCTACATTAAAATATCCACATTTGGAATTTATAATAACTATTAAAATTTGAAGATGAGACTACAAAAATGAGAGATAAACCATGATATAAATTCACACAGGCAAATGTGGACACGATTAACATAATTATTTTCTTAAATTAATTTTCTCAAAAGTCACAAATAGTTTTTTAGCTCTAAAATCTCTCTCCCTAGTTTGTATAACTGGTAATAACTCTTTATATAATCCATTCATGAGGTATTCCAATTAGTAATGGTTTTTTTATATTTGTACATGAGTCTAAGACAATTGCCCTTTTTATTACATTCTATAACAAATGACCTTTTCTAATACACTGACCTATAGGTAAAGTACTTCACAAGTTGTACATGCATTTACAAAAAAAGAATAATCCATTTAAAAAATATACAATGATATTTAAAAAAGAATATTCTTAATCCAACTAAATTTGGGACCTTGATACTACTATATCCTTAAGCCTTCCTTGTAAGATATTCATTCAATAATGTTGCTCATTGACCAGTTGGAAGTCAACAATGGGTCTCATGAATATCTCTTTTTCTTGATCTCCTAGGTTACTGAGGTCCCTTTCAGCTCTTTCCAAGACCTACTTGATGCTCTTAGCATCTCCTATCTTCTCTTTAGATGATAACAATAGGTCCATGATCTTCTTCTTCTCAACCCTTATCTTTCCTTATACTTGGTTCCTTACTTGCTACATGAATTGAGGAGTTTTATACTTGAACTCTTCATCAGTAATAAGTATTAAAGGACTAACTTATGTGGGATAATTGATTAAGTTGTCTAAAATGTACAATTGAGGTCCTTGGAAATGTCCATATTCTTGGACCTGTTAGTGCCCAAAATTATACTAAATTAATTGATCCCTTATCAAGTGTAAATGCCTAAATTCTTAGCTTGAGTCCTATTTTTAAATGTTCATTTGAAGATCAAGTTTCATGTTAAATAGACTAGATGTTAATTTGGTCTTTATTTAGTGTGAAATATCCCTATTTGTTTCATGGAAAATGTTCATTCAAGTATTTCTAAGGCTTATTTATTTTAGACATTTTTCCCATGTAAAAAGTGTGAAAGGCCATATTCATTCATACATTTTGTCTACATAAATTTTTTGAAGGGTTATTTCCTTAGGGCATTTTGTTTTCAAAAAAATCCTAAAGGGATATTTACTTCGAGCATTTTTCTCATAGAAAAAGATTGATAAAATTCTAATTTTTTTTGGGAAAATGTAAAGTTCATATCTTTTAGGGAAATTTTTTTGGACATTTTGTCCAAAACAATTATCCTAATAAAAGACTTGAAAAACAGAATGCCATCAATAAAATATCTGAAACAATTCTTCTAAATACCAAGTTGCTACAAGCTATAAATGTCAAAGACAAAAATCTTGATAACCAAAAGCTCTAAAGAAAATTTCTTTAATTACATAAGTGTGATAGTCTAATGGATGTCTTTGATAGGCATATAAATGTCAATTTTAAGGCATGGAAAGTAGTCATTAGGATTAAAATGTTCTAATATAGTTGTGTGAGCATAAAATTTAGGCCCTATGAAGTAGTTGTTTGATTCCAAATGGATGAAGATTGTAATATCCCTTCGAATATCAAAATAAAAGCTCTGAATTGCTTATTTGAATTTCTACAAAATATCTTCAAATAGATAAATAAATCATAGTATGAACTCTTATTTATTTGCTCATAAGCTTACAATAGAGATCCTCTATCAAGTATACAAAAAATATTGAAAAGTACGGCCTGAATACCTTGAATATTCTGCAAACTAGGAAAGAATTCTGAATTTGGTTCGTCTCAGCCTGCTGTGTAAAAAACACAGTCGCTGACATCGGTTATACTGCCGTCGTCGGTCGATCTGTAGTCGTTATCTCATCAATGTCGGCTGTATGTCGACCGATGCCGGTCTCTGTAAGTGTCTGTTCACCGATGTCGGTACCTAAGCTTCCTGTTGATGCGTACGGATTTTCACAGATCTATATGGAAGTTGTATGGCCGCTGATATTGCTCAACCCTGTATGCTTGATCCTAATTTGTAGAATTATGGGCTAATACAAAAGATCTATATCTGGACAATTCTTGAATCAAAACCCAAAATAATGAAAATACCTGTAAACCCTTGTGATAGCTTCTGTGTGAAGTTATCTCTCAAACTTGTAACCACCTGTGATAGCTTCTGTATGAAGTTATCTCTCAATTTGGCAATAAATCGGCTGATCTTTAACAACCTCTGAATCGCACACAATGAAGAGTTGACATTCTTCAATGCAAATGGAATCCTAGAACCCTTGGCTCAGTCTTCACAGAAGAATTTCTTAACAAGAATCAATATCAATAATAATCATACATACAAACTCTCTCCCATGAGAAACTCTTATACCCTTCCAAAGGTGTGCTTGCTAAAATTAGATTTCCTCAAATTAGAACTTGGAGTTCTAAAATTAGAATTCCTCAAATTAGAACTTGGGCTTCTAAAATTAGAATTCCTCTAATTAGAACTGGGGTCTTAAATTAAACCAATTAATTAATAATTAATAATTAATTAATATCTAATTTAAAATTAGACCAAATAATTAATTAATTAATTAATTAATATCTAATTTAAAATTAGACCAAATAATTAATATTTGATTAAATCAATCAAATATTAATATCTCCCTCAATACATGTCGGATCCTCGAACCATCTAAAGCTGGGGAATCAGGGAGTGATTCTGCACATGACCATATCAAAATAAGGGTGCTCCATTGTATGTCAAATATCCCTAAATAATAGGAGCTCAGGCCCAATGTGTTTGAAATAACCTGAATGAGAGCCAACTATAGGAATTTTGTAAATCAAAGCCAAGCCAATCTCCATCATGACCCTCTATCCATCCAATCAGCCTATGAAGGTCGCATAATAGGCTAATCATCAAGCCTGTCAATGTCCATAAAAAAGGGGACATGACAATCTGCCCCTCCAAAAATTGCTTGTCCCCAAGCAATCTCGGAACAATGAACCACTCGATCCACCTGGATCCCAAATGTAGTTATGCTCTACACTGCTGTGAATCAATGCAAGTACCTGCAACATCAGTAGAAGTAGAAACAAGAAAGACTCATAGTCAAACTGGCACATGAAACTCCAACCTCCAAGATTACAAATACCATAGTCAAGAGCACATGAGAAATAAACTCCCAAAACATCATAATCCAAGTAAAATGGACAATTCCAACTGCCAATTCCATCTGCAAGAGATGGTGCCAATCCATCCCATAACTGATCTCTCTATAAAGGCGGCACAACTAACTGTACCACACTGTCATCTGTATGGGAAGAATCAATCTGGAGACTCAACTCCATCGGTATGCCAAACTCATTAGGACCAAGAACTCCCAAATCCTGAACATGTGTGTCAGTACCAACAACATGTTCCTTAGCTATAACTGTAGGAATATACTCACAATCAACACTCAATGTACTAACCTCTAAATATACCTCCACACTCTAAATGCAAGCATCAAAATCATCCTCACTATGTAACACCTGAGCTGAACTCACCTTAAGACAAAGCTCATCCACAGCATTCTCTTGGGTGTCATCTGCAATAATCAGATCTTGGGACTCTTCTACAATCTCTGCCATAGTTGAGAGATCATTAATCCTCAGTGCACTAACATCTGAGCACATCTCTACACTCTGAGTGCCAGCATCTAACTCATCCTCATCATAATCATAATAATCATAGGACATGTTGCGCTCTTGTCTAAGTGATCTGTAGTGCTCTCTCCTCAGCTTGACAAAATGATCAAAGGTCATCCTCTCTTGGACACGAGGAGGTAATAAGTCCCACTCATCATTCACTGTCATATACCGTGTGGGATTGTTTTTGGATGAAGGATATGAAAGAGATTCATTCAACCTCTTCAAACTGAGTTCCAATTTCCTCATATCATAGTTCCACCGAATCTGAGTATATGAAGTCATTATGATACTTCACTGATTCACTTACCCAAACTACCCAACAGGATGGCAAGACATTATCTCTGATGTGCCCAATAGGATGGCAGGAATTTGGCTCTGATACCACTATAATATCCCTTCGAATATCAAAACAAAAGCTCTGAATTGCTTATCTGAATTTCTACAAAATATCTTCAAATAGATAAATAAATCATAGTATGAACTCTTATTTATTTGATCATAAGCTTACAATAGAGATCCTCTGTCAAGTATACAAAGAATATTGAAAAGTACGGCCTGAATACCCTAAATATTCTACAAACTGGGAAAGAATTCTGAATCTGGTTCGTCTCGGCCTGCTGTGTAAAAAACACAGTCACTGACGTCGGTTATAATGCCATCGTCGGTCGATCTGTAGTCGTTATCTCATCAATGTCGGCTGTATGTCGACCGATGCTGGTCTCTATAAGTGTCTGTTCACTGATGTCGGTACCTGAGCTTCCTATTGATGCGTACGGATTTTCACAAATCTATATGGAAGTCGTACGGCTGCTGATATTTCTCAACCCTGTATGCTTGATCCTGATCTATAGAATTATGGGCTAATACAAAAGATCTATATCTGGACAATTCTTGAATCAAAACCCAAAATAATGAAAATACCTATAAACCCTTGTGATAGCTTCTGTGTGAAGTTATCTCTCAAACTTGTAAGCACCTGTGATAGCTTCTATATGAAGTTATCTCTCAATTTGGCAATAAATCGGATGATCTTTCACAACCTCTGAATCACACACAATGAAGAGTTGATGTTCTTCAATGCAAATGGAATCCTGGAACCCTTGGCTCAGTCTTCACAGAAGAATTTCTTAACAAGAATCAATATCAATAATAATCATACATACAAACTCTCTCCCATGAGAAACTCTTATACCCTTCCAAAGGTGTGCTTGCTAAAATTAGATTTCCTCAAATTAGAACTTGGAGTTCTAAAATTAGAATTCCTCAAATTAGAACTTGGGCTTCTAAAATTAGAATTCCTCAAATTAGAACTGGGGTCTTAAATTAGACCAATTAATTAATAATTAATAATTAATTAATATCTAATTTAAAATTAGACCAAATAATTAATTAATTAATATCTAATTTAAAATTAGACCAAATAATTAATATTTGATTAAATCAATCAAATATTAATATCTCCCTCAATACATGTTGGATCCTCGAACCGTCTAAAGCTGGGGAATCAAGGAGTGATTCTGCACATGACCATATCAAAACAAGGGTGCTCTGCTGTATGTCAAATATCCCTAAATAATAGGAGCTCGGGCCCAATGTGTCTGAAATAACCTGAATGAGAGCCAACTATAGGAATTCTATAAATCAAAGCCAAGCCAATCTCCATCATGACCCTCTATCCATCCAATCAGCCTACGAAGGTTGCATAATAGGCTAATCATCAAGCCTGTCAATGTCCACGAAAAAGGGGACATGACAAAGATATAAGGCTCACATTTTCTCTAGGGAGGATGAGCAAGGATTTGAAAAGTCAAAAACACTATGAGATAATGCAAGATTGAAAAGTGTCAAGATCTCAATAAAGTAGTAGTAGATCTGATGATGAGTAGAATAGGTTAAAATGTTAGGAAGATTAAGGTGATACCATGTAATGTGATGGCACTCAAAGCAATAGAGACTATTTTCAAGGTACACAGGAAGCCCATGGGGATACTAGGTGGCACAACCTTGAGGCCAAATATAGTTAGAAGATAATGAAATTTCATTCCTTGTATCATGATTTGATGGACCACATTTTCTCACCCAAATAAGATCAATAGAATGAGCAAAATCTAACTTGTCAAAGGACTTAGGCTGAATAAGAAGCTACCACATGGTGAAAGGGTGTTATCTTAGCACAGATTAATTGTGTAAGGTGCAATAAATCTTATGTATTATCTATGTGGCATGATCTTAAGGGGTTGAAATGGATATTTAATGGCTCATAATAAAAAATAATTATAAATGGATGCTAAGAGTCCAAAAAGCTAGTAAGTGGCATGCTTATGTTCATCATACAAACAAGGATCTAATAGTGTTAATCTTAGGTGGCCTATTCAAAGATCTAGACCCAATGATAGTTTTACATGTGTATTATGGGAAACATTTACATTTCAAGTAAATGAATAGAGTGACATAGTGATTTCACATTACCATACATGAAACATTCAACAAACCCTATTATTTGGTAGCCACCAATACACCACCCTCCATTTTATAATTATCCAACTATTCTACGCTATCATAACCTATAAATAATACACATCATTACATATTATAAGTTTTATTTTCTTGTAGATGCATCGAATATTTCACACTTAACATGTGTCTAAATTTTTTGCTTTAAATCCTAGAATTAAAGTCTTTTATTTAGCCCCTTTGTTGTTGTTGAAAATTCTTTAGAATGAAGATTGCAATCACTTTCAAATCTATCTTTAGTATCTTTTATATGACATAATACATTTTTTCATTCTATATGACAACCCTTCTTAAGTGGAGTGAATGATTTTGGTTGTGCCCTGGTCATATATGTGCCTTCTTTGTGGTAAAAATCCCCATGGAGGTTGAATTACATAATATCCTCATGTGAGTAAGCTACCCCATAGGTCTTGTCTCCTTGGTTTAGGGAGAGTTAGAAGTAAAAGGAAAATAAAAATACCCTTTGTAGGTTCCTCTCAGTCAATTTTTGCATTTTGTCTAATCTTAATGCCAAGCCTTTCTCTAGCTACAATGACATACTAGCACATTTTTTAATCATTGCTTTCCATTTTATCTCAAGTATGCAAGATTAAGTTTATGAGGTGTACAACTAAGAACCAACACTCAATTTTCACCATTTCTAGAGATTAAATTGAGGTCTTGGTCACTAGTGTTGTCTAGGACTATTATATAGAGATATAAATAGTTCATATAGTTATTAAAATTACATGTTGAAAGGTGGTTTCTCCCCTTTTGAACATATTATGAAAATGTTAGTGTCTTTATTTTCTCTCATTAAGCTTCAACAAGTTTAATATCAGCATGTATCATAGACAATTTGTCAACTATTATATTCTAGTGAGGACTCTAATCTTATCATTTGGTTTCAAGGAAGATCAGTGCCTCATTTGAATATCTTTGTTAACCTTCAGCTTTGAGTATTTTTGGGCTTGCAAAGCTAGAAGTATTGAGATCATCCTTCAAAGGTGACTCATCTAAATAACTTATCCCACCTCTAATTTTGTATCAAAGATGAAGGAGATAAGTTTGGAGGCTCATTGAAGAGCATAGTACAATTTCCAAAGATTATTTGGACTATCAAGATCTTGATAATATTGAATGTTTTGTCAAGATCTGATTATTGAGGACTAGCATATCTCTCCTATAAAATCTAAAATTTATAGTCCAATTTATTCTCTAGCTCCTTCTCAACTAGTTGAATACCCTTATAGGTGTGAACCATAGAGTCCACCTCATTCATCCCCTCACATACATTTGGCATTAGTTATTTAGCCTCCCATTAAACCAATCATGAGGCATAGGGACCCAGATGAGAATGAATGTCATGCATTCTATGTTCATAAATTTAGGCGTATAAATTTTGATGACATGGAAGGTTATCTTAATGAAGTCTTGAATGAAGTAAGAAAATTACTTCCAAAATTCTAAGGGAACAATGCAGTGAGTGGTGATCAGCACCTGAGGGCTTTTAATAATATTATTGAAGATTATGAGGTTGATCATGAGTATGTGTGCAACAAGTTGTTTATGCACATGTAGAGGAAGACACTCATGAATGGTTTAATTCTCTTCCTAGTGGATGTATTGATTTGTGAGAAGAAATAAGGAATGTTTTCACAATTCAATATGGTGATAGAATTCATTCAAGATTCCTTTTAGCTAAATTTAGAAACATCAAAAAGAAAACTAATGAGTGTATTTAGGACTTCAATACATGGTTCAACATAACTATGATGTAATTTATGAAAAACATCAAGCCTAGTGATATAGTGTGCTTGATAAAGTACTATAATGCCATTGATAAGAAGGTTGCATATTACTTGAGGGACAAGGCTCCCATAAACTTGCAATTGTCATCCAATATAGATATCCAAATTTAAAATAACATAAAGGCTATGGGTAAGCCCATGAACAAGTAGGGTAATGTGAAATTTGTCAATCCAAAAAAAAGACAGCCCACAAAGATAGCCAAACTTTAGGAGACTATTAAAACTTTGGCCTTTGTTGTCAAATAAATGTCATACAAGTTGGCTACAAATGAAAAGTGGATCACTCATGTGTCTATCAATCAAGAGAGGTATCTAAATCTGAATCAAGCACAAGGAAGGCATATTTTCCACCATTTAGATAATGATAGAGAGAAGAGGCCTACACGTGAAGAAAGAATATATAAAAAATATAATAGAGGGGTTGGAAAAGAAGTACCTAATCCATTAAATACTAAGGTGACTGTATTAGATTATGACATTGACATTGATTGGTATGAGAATTGATTACTTCCATATCCTCCATGTGATATAGTTGAAATAATTAACAAAAATGTGGATGAACCTAAGTATGTGTCATCTGAAGATGAGATTTTGATGTTTAAATGTTAGTCCTTGAAGCAAGATGTCTGACTCCATGGAATTGTTGAGTGTTACTATTATTAATTAGTTTTGGAGTGCATTTGAATGGGTAAGTTTTGCAACTTATGAATTTGATTGTGATGTTAATATGACATAAGCATATGAATTTCCCATTATTGATTTTTATTTTTTAAGATCATTTATGATTAAAAAATATGATGGGGGAACTCTATTAGTTGAGCATAATTAGTTAATAATTAATGCAATAGGTGCCCAAGAGAAAGAATATTACTTGATAAGAAATTATCAAATTGATGCTCCTTAAGACATTACCCCTACAAATCCAAAGGTAGGGGATGCAAGTAAAGAAGCTAATAAAATTACATCAATCCCAAACACTTCCAAAATATCGCTTGTTTCCCAAGATGCTAAGCCTAGAGGTCCTATAAGAATAAATTACCTTTGCTATTTAGTATTCCTAAGGGTGAAAATGATGTTAGACAAATTCCACCTTTGAAGGCTACTATTAGAAATGAAAATTCATCCTAGCCTACTCCACTTCAAACTTTAAGTGATTGTATCCTAGTTTTCGGTGTTTTTACCCCTCCACCAAATACTCCTCTTCCTCAATATAACATATGTGATATGGCCCAAGTGTTGAGCCAGCTGAAAATCACTATACCACTTGTTGAATTATTAAGAATACCTGAGCCTATGAAGAGGTAATTTGAGTACTTGAAATTTAGTGAGAACTCCACTGCAAATGAAATTGAGTTACCCAAAACACCCCCAAACAGTGATGAAGAATTAGAAGAGATTATTGACCTTATTCTGGAAGTCTATCTAGGGACTACATTGGTAGAAAGTCAGTTGAATGTAGATCCATTTTATACAACCCTACTAGTTAATGGTCTAATTATTCACAATTTCATGTTTGATTCTAGTACTTATTGTAATGTGATGCCATTGGGTGTCCTAAATATGCTCATGGTGAAGATTACATCAACCTTTGGCAAGTATTATGCCATGGACTCACAAGAAGCTACAATTGTTAGATAAGTCAAGGGGTTGGTAGTGCAGTCAATAGTACATCTAGGTAAGTATTTGGATATGGACATGGTAGTTATATACTATCCACCTAAGTGGGGTATGCTAATCTCACATAAGTGGGCTACTAGCATGGGTGGAAGTGTATAAATGGACTTGTCTTATGCCACCATTACATTAGAGGGTAAGATGGTCAAACTTTATAGGGAGAAAAAATGCTACATATAATTGAAGATCCAAAACATGCTCTCAATAAATTAATGTACACATATGTTGACTTGAGAATCTTTATTGGGAATGTTTATGATAATGAATAGATTACTACTCTTGATGTTGAACCTAACACTGAAGGAGTAATTTTGAAGATGTGTTTTGATGGGGCTTGCTCCAATCTTGGAAATGGAGATGCGGTTATATTTCATCCCCCCAATGGTAAGTGCTTCAAGTTTTATTTCGAGATATCCTTTGAGTGCACTAGAATTTTTTATGAGTATGAGGCACTCTTGTTGGGTCTATGGATTGCCTATTAACATGGAATTAAAAGATTAATTATCAAGGGTGATTATGAGCTAGTGGTAAAGTAGGTATGTAATACTTATGCCACTGAAAATAAAAGGTTGAAACAATATCATAATTTTGTTTGGGATTCACTTGAATTCTTTGATGTATTAAATATTTTTTATCATGATAGGAGTTTCAATGAATAAGTTGAAAAACTTGTAGGGTTATGTTCTCAATTTGATATTGCAAATAGGAGCCCTCATTGTCAATATCAGGTGGAGGTGCTTGTCAAGCCTTCAGTCCTAGATAATGTTCATCATTGGTAGGTTTTTGATGATGATGATCAAATCAGAAGGTTTATAAATTGTGAAGTTGAGTTCTATGATCATATCATAGACTTGAAATCCATGTTTTAGGTTTGTGATGGAAAGGAGACCTTGTTTAGGAAGGACATTATTTAGCTAAAGACATACATGGTCCCTAAAGGATTGGTAGGCTTAGAATAGTATTTTGATGAAGCAAATAGAATCAAGACCCAAGGTTCATTTATTTTAAAGGACATGATTGAGTGTGATTTGGGTTCTCATGAGAATAAAATAAATGTTTTACTGGGTACTCACATTATTGCAATTGATAAATAAGCTTACATACATCTATAGAAAGTGTTGATTAGATGCAGAGAGTTTAGAATTTTGATTAATCTTAAGAATTACCACTTTAGAGTACAAAAAGTCAAGTTTTTGGGACATATAGTGTCCAAATGTGGTGTTGTGATTGACCCTAAGATGGTACAATCCATTGACAAAGTGCCTATCCCATACTCCAAGAAGGGAATTCAATCTTTCTTTAGACATATTAATTTTGTACAGAGGCTTGTGTCCAATTTTGCAGAGATTACTTTGACTATTACATCCATGTTGAAGGACCAAACCATCATGCGGGAGGAAAAGGCCATATAAGAATTTAATGACATCAAAGGAACTTTCAATTTTACCCCTATTCTAGTCAACCTTGATTACAATAAGCCTTTTTAGATATTGTCTTTTATATCATATAATACGATCACTACTATTCTTTTTGAAAATAATGAAGATGATCATGAGTAGTTAATAGATTTCTTTATCAAAGATATGCAAGGTGTTGAATTTAATTACAACATTATGGAAAAGAAATAATTATCTCTTTTGAAGGATATTAAACTGTTTAGGACTTATATTATGAGTTTAAGGATTGTCACTTATGTCTTGCATACCATGGTGAAGGACATCTTGACTTAGACTAAAGTATCCAGCAAGAGGTATAGATAGGTTGAAAATTTGAAAGAGTACGCCATGTATATTTAGACCACAAATTTAGTGTAAGGGATACATCTAACCAAGCTCATGCATGAGACCAACTTTCAATTCATTGAGGTAAACACTATTGTTGTCAATGTTGATAGTTCTTTGAGTCAATTTCACATGTATCCATGGTATAAGGATATTGTCTATTACATATAAAATTTGAATTGTCCCCTAACTTAGATAAGAATCAAAGAAGGACTCTAAATCTTGTCTCCCAAAAATAACTCTTTAATGAAAAAATGGACTTGCATAGACTAATTTAGATGGGGTTCTCTTGAGATCCATGCTTGAAGAGAAAATTGCTGACATGATTGAAGACTTTCATGGTGGTATATGTGGTGGCAATTTTGCACCTAGATTTATAGCTCATATAATTATGAGAGTTGGTTATTGGTGGCCATAATTGTTTAAAGATCTTTCTTACAAAGTCAAAAAATATAAAAAATGCTAGCACTTTGATTGGAGGATGAAATCTTTAGGTTATCTTCCCTTTCAACCCATGATGATTGAAGCCCATTCAGGCAATGGGGAATAGATTTCATTGGATAAATTAGTGATTCATCAAATGTTGGACATAGATGGATACTAGTTATAACTGATTACTTCACCAAATGGTTTTTTCTTCATGAATTGTTAATAATCTATGTTAATAATTAGTGAATTATGCTCTAGATTTAATCTACAGACTAATCTAAGTGGATATATATAATGAATCTAAAACTAAAATAATCTTGGGGTAAAAAAAAGAGCAAAGAGAAGGGTAAGGTAAAAAAAGAATAAATTGACTACCAATTTTAGCCTTGAACATTCTGACAAAGGATCCATTTCAATTGATTATGCATTCAAACCAATGTATAATGTAAAATAGCCTAAGCTAAAATTCCACTATATACCAGGCCAATTTCAAAGGATAGTGTGAAGAATCACAAGTAAGAACTAGTTCTTATTTAAATATTTACTATTATTATCAAATGGCACATGCACATATAAAAGCAAAGTAAAATAAAAATTAAGGACAACAAAAGGCCTTTCAAATAATCTAAAAGGCTTCAAAAATTAGAAACCCTATGATTACTAGGACACTACATAGAATTCCAAGACACCATTCAAATTCAAGACCTTAACTAGCAATTGAGAGAAAAGCTAAAAAATGACAATTAACACATCAAACATGGACAATATTTATAGAATTCATTTGATTATATTAATTTCTTCAAATTTTACAAAGTTTCTCAAACATCTCTCTTCTTTAACAAATGGTAATACATGTCTTTATAGGAAAGATAGGTAGTATATCAGTTAGTTACAAAATACAAGTGTACAAAGATAATGACAACTATCCTTAAAAATTCTAAAATACACGTGATTTTCACAATCATACTAAAACAAAGTAAAATATCCTAACAAAATAGCATATGCCATTACAATAGAATATCCTATTTCAAAATGTTACAAAATTCTACAAAATAGAATATTGTCTAATTGGCTAGTAAGACATTTGATTGTCATTGTTAGAGGATGCTCATGGATTTCTCATGTTTCTCATTAATTATTTATAGATCCATAGTAGGCTTCATGATATTCTCCTCCTCTTGATCTACCAATTAATCAAATTCTCTATCATTCATAACCATGGCCTCTTTAATGCTTATGGCTTCATTAATCCTTTCCCCTACATTGAATATCATGCCCAAGATTTTGCTATTACCAACCCTAGATTTACCTTGGATTTTTATTTTGATTTGTTAAGTTACTAGAGTATCCCTATGTTTTAATTACTCATCACTTATGATCCCAAGGGCATTGGGTTTTGTAGGCTTTGTAAGCATGGTCCCATGAAGTTGTTTAATTCTTGCAATTAGTTCTTTATCATTTTTTAGGACCCATTCCACACTATTATGCCATGCACTTAAATTTGAAATTTTTCAATCATAATCCCCATAATTATACTAAAATGTCCAAAACTAATGGTCTTGAAGTTTGGGACTTGTTTCTTTGCTTCAATGTTGAGGAGTTGGGATATTTTGTCTTCTCAAGCCTGCCACTAGGTGAATTAACCCTTGGCTAGTACACACTACCCTTTTAATGCACTTTTCCCTAGTTTCATTGACTTACATGCCTCAAATATGTCATAAGATGAGGCATCAAGCATTTAACTCATTATATATGGCATTGATATAATTTTTTATGTTTGCAAGTTTCTTTCTTCTTTTGTAAATTCTAGGTCCTCTACTTCAGACCATGGACTTTAGCATTAACTTGTGTTGACTGGGCCTCAATTAGAATTTCCACATCTTCCACATGAATGGTAACCTCACCTAATTAATACCTCCTATACGAATTAATCTTACAAATGGTTCTTATTGATGCAGTGGATTGCACCTGGGGCAAGGAGGTTGAGCTCCTGCCTTCCACACGCAATAATGGAAACTCCCCTCTCACCTGTGGGACTAGAAAAGTTGGAGGGGAGAGTCTCTAGGTAAGGGCTAGATCCCTTTGATGCATTTGATTTATTTCAATGAGTGCTAGTGTGTGTGTGTGTGTGTGTGTGTGTGTGTGTGTGTGTGTGTGTGTGTGTGTGTGTGTATATATATATATATATATATATATAATGGGGGGGATGAAAAGGGAGAAAGATTGCAGGAAAACAAAACTACTCTAAAGGAGGTGATGCACCAAAATGATCTGACCTTCTCACACTCACACTTAAAATTAGAAAAACACATACATACACTTCAGACTGGTAGAAGGACCAGGCTGCAAGAAACTTGGTAGGGAGTCTTTAATGAAAATACAAAAAATAGAGATTCACCAAAGGTGTTGTGAAAGGGACATTGTATAGTAAATTTTTCTATTTTTTCACTTCCAAATATAGCTCTCCTTGTCAGCTGTAGAAATGTCACCTTATAAACACCATGTGTGTTGGTGTTGAACCTATGGAAGCATCAAGAACTAATGACTAAACACAAACTAACACTCAGACATACACAGAGATATCTAACCAGGATAGAGGTAAAAAATGCATTTATTGATTCAAGTGAAAATTTGCCAAGGCTACGCCTTACAAATGTGGAAGATCCTTTCTCCAAATACAAGTCTCCAATATATAGAGGAATAAAAGGGGCCTTTTGGCACCCTTTTTACAGGTGACCCATGGTAGGCACTATGTCAACCACTAAAATAACTTCTTGAATCGACACCTCACGTCACTTGGATCGCTTCGTCTGCTTCTCCGTGATGGCCATTTTGTTGTCAAGATTTGAATTTATGATTCATGCCATTTTCCTACTCTGTAGTGCATATTGAAGAAAACCAGTTGCATCAACTACTATTTGTCCCTCTTTGAAGACCGCATGGTAGACACTATGTCAACCACTGAAATAACTACTTGACACCTTCCTACATCACTTGGATTGCTTCATCTATTTCTGGGTGATGACCATTTTACTTTCAAGATTTGAATTTATGAGCCACACCATCCGCCTGCTCTTTATTCTCTGGGCTCTTTTTCCTTTTCTGCTCCTTCAGCCCTCAGGGGCGATCTTCTAGCGGGTCACTGCATTCTTTGGGCTCTTTCCATGGTTGGCACTCGAGCATTTAAAAACCAATGGCTTTTTTACTAGCTTAAATTTGATGTTTGTGCACCCATCATCCTTAGACTCTCCTTCAGCTTCCTGCTTTGACCCTTTTTGTTGAGAGCACATCTGCCCTTGACATGTGTCATAGTCCATTGCTTGTGCACTTAGAAGACACTTTGAAATGCAAACATTGACACGTGGCAATTTCTACTGAGCTAATAATCAGATGTGGTAGCATCCACTTACATTAGAGGGCCTTTTGAGAGTCAAGTGGAAGTTGACACATGGTCACTTCCACAGAGCTTTTAGCTACCTTAGCAAAACTTTTGGAACCTTTTCTAGTTCTTAGCAAATGTTAACACTTGTCATGCTTTGCTTAGCTATTAGTAACTCATTCAAGTCCACCACAGTCTTCTTTGAATCCAACAAGAGAAACCCATAGATGTTGCCACCTGTCAGCTTCCACTGAGCCCTATAGGGGACACGTGGTGCATTCCACTACTAATAATTAATGTTGAAGTCCTCTGTAGTTTCCACTTGGTGCTTTCTATGCTCTAGCTTTCTTGGTGTAAAATTTGATGCTTTTTGGGATGTCACCATCCTTGGCAAAGTTCATCAGGCCTTTTTTCATGGCTTTTTTACTTCACAGGCTTTTATTTCAGGCTTTTTCCCATAGACAAAAGTCTGTAGGAATTAGCCACTCTTTTCCTTTTCTTTGGGCTCTTTGAAACTCTTTCTGCCCTCCACAAGGGATTCTAGACTTTGAACTACCCTCTGGCTACAGGGTAGACCCTTGAACCAAGCCATTGAACCAACCCGTTGAACCAAAATTTGGTTCAACGGTTCCATGGTTCAAGACTGCATGTTGAGTCAATTGAATCATTTGCTTTAAACTGAATGCCACTTAAACTAAAATAGTTGAACCAAAGGATTGAACCAAAAATGGTTCAATGCTGTGCGCCGATGAACTCGCTGAAGGACTATAGATTGAAAAAAATGATGAACCATTCGTTTGAACCTGCCAAAGTGTTAAGCCGAACTGCCAAGGCATTAAACCAACTCGTTGAACTGATTCAATGGTTCATGTGACTGCTAAGCCAATATCATTAAAATCTTTGCTAAACCAAGTGATGAACCTAAAGATTGAACCAAGGCTTAAAAAATGAAGTGATGAACTTAAAACGATGAGCCAAGGATTGAACCAGGATTGGTTAAACTGAAACATTGAACTAAACTAGTGAACTAATCTATTGAACTTTGTTGATTAAACTCTGCATTGAACTAAAGCATTGAGCCAATTTAGTGGTTCAACACCACACACTGAGCCAAGTCCTTGAGCTAAATACTAAACTCGAAGCTGCTTGAACTTTTTGATGAAATTTTTTGATGAACTAAGCACTGAACTTAGCTAATTGAACCAAAGCTGAAGAACTTGAAGATTTGAACTAAGGCTTGAAATTGAAGTGATGGACTTGAAGTGATGAACTAAGGCTTGAACCAAAGTTGATTAAACTATCAACTAAACCAAAGCTTTAAATGAAGTGATGGTTCAATGGTTTGAAGATGCCAACCTTCCTTTTGAATTTATTTAGACAAACATCTAAAGAAGCTTTGTAAATTCTTGCCCCTTTTGCCTAGTTCTTCAACTGTCGAAAGAAAACCTACATAGTTCATAGAAATGGACCTGTAGAGTCTATAGAAAACCAAGCTCTTTAGAGTCTGTAGAAATCACTATATTCATGCAAAATAAAAAATGAATTGTCCTAGAATAGCAGGGGAAGAAGGGGACCAATTTTTTGCCCTGTTGGGCAAAAATGGTCAGCAAATTGGTGACTCTCAGGGGAAGCATGCCTACTATGCTTAGAAGCCAGTTGCCTTAAAAATCCATTGGGCATGGGGTCAGATTATAACTTAAAGATCAGAAATAGCTCTGATAAATATAGAACCAATCACACAGATTCACCTCAAAAGGGAAAGAAAACACACACAAAGCTAAGAAATCTACTTGTGCAAACAACACTTAGGGGAAATAGGAAAATAAAACTAAAAGCAACCTACTATATACAACTAACCAGGAATTTTTTATTCCCTCTTGGATCAAAGGGAAAGCTTCTAATGTCTCCTTCATTTGACACACCCAGTATCGATAATGGATCCCACAAGGAAATATTTATGTGCAGCTCCTTCACCTAGTCTACCATATTAATTTGAGGATTGCTTCCTTCCATATTTTCTTTGGGGTCACTTGCATCCTTTTGAGGCATAGGTCAGGGAGCTGAATGTATGACTGGTAGCCTAAAATTTGGGAATTTCTAGTTCACATGTGGTGGAAGAGATGGTGTGGACATTTGAATAACTGCTTGAGTTTCTTCCATAGCTCTCCCTTTGGATCTTGTGTTGGCCACAACATAGTTAGCCTAATTGTCTATAGTACCCACATAATTGATTACACAAAACTCACCTTCTAGGTGGTTCATAAGAGTAGATTCAGGCTGACTCTAAATGTTGCTTGTGTTGGGTTGCATTAGAGCCTCAAAGACCTGGGAACAAGTGGCTACCTGATTGTCTAGCACATTTGGGTAACAACCCATCATCTCATTTGTAAAAATAGTGTGTTCTTAACCATATCCCATGGTTGAACAACTTGGTTGTTCCTGTACCAAGTTGTTCTAAATGGGCACCATGACCTTAGATGATGAAAAGGGGCCTAGGTTGTAGCCTTGAAATGGTCTAGTCTGAGTAAGTTGACCCTGTCCTTGATTGTAATTTTGGAAAGGGGGTCTAGGGGCTTAACCATAATGTTGGTATCCCTGATTTGGTCTGTTGCTTTGAGCTTGTTGCCTTTTAAGAGCTACAAGTTCATTTGACATACTCTGTAATAGACTCTTAACTTCATGAAGCTCATTAGATGGAGTAGTAGCTAGTTTCTCTATGATAGGCAAAGGAGCTAATGTGGGAGCAATGGCTTGAATTAGAGATAGAATTTATGGGAAAAGTGGCATGTGGGGTCTAGGGGCTATTTTCCCAGCCTATAGTAAGCAATTTTTAGCTGCTATGGCTATGTCATATGTAGCAAGCAACACATGCCCTCACATGGATTATATCATCACAACAATATCACTATTCAATGCTTTCAAATAATATAGGAAAGCCTAGCTAGCAGTTGGTCTTACCAGAACGGGGATTCTGTCCCAAGTCTTCTAAAACTATGTGTTGAAATCTTGCATATATTTATGTGGGGATCTTTTTATGGTCATCATCTACTTAGCAAGTGAGAGGTCATCGCTCTTTTCCCCAAAATGGTCTATCAACTAAGTACCCAATTCATTCCAGAAATGGATTAAATTTATAGGCAAAGTCCCATACTATTCAAGAGCTTTGCCCTTGAGAGACAATGCCATCAATTTAATTGTGATATTTTCCTCCATGACATTGTGAATATTACAAAGGTTAGCAATATTCCTAATGTGCTTGATGACTATAATGGGCCCTTCTCCATCGAAAGAAGGCACATTTTTTAGGGCTACTCCTAGAATTGGGTCATAACGTGGGAGATTCAAGGGGCTCTGACCATGAAAAGCCACAAAGGGCAATGCCATAGCTATAAGGGGATTCAAATGGGGTAATTCTCTTGTGAAGGAAGAACCTATAGCCAAACTAGGAAGATGACTCGTTGAATAAGGATGAGTCTCTTTGAACCTCAGTCGCTTTACTGAGTTGAGAGGTAATTCCATGAATTCAAAAGGGACACCCTTATTAGCAGATTGTGTGGTGACTTTAGGAATCAAAATTTAGACTGGTCTTTGATTAGGAAATGAGGTTCTTACCAACGGAGTCACCAGATGTTGAAAAGTTGATTTGCTTTAATAAGACTAGCATCAATCCTAAAACCTTACTAAGTGTAAGACTAGGTCCCACCAGGTGTGCCAAAAACTATTGACGTAGTGGATTGCACCTGAGGCAAGGAAGTTGAGCTCCTACCTTCCACACACAACAATGGAAAATCACCTCTCACTTGTGGGACTGGTGAAGCTAGAGGGGAGAGTCTCTAGGTAAGGGCTAACTCCCTTTGATGCATCTAATTTGTTTTAATAAGTGCTAATGTGTGTGTGTGTATATATATATGTGTGTGTGTGTGTGTGTGTGTGTGTGTGTGTGTGTGTGTGTGTGTGTGTGTGTGTGTGTGTGTGTGTGTGTGTGTGTGTGTGTGTGTGTGTGTGTGTGTGTGTATATAATGCAAGGGGATGAAAAGGGAGAAAGATTGTAGGAAAACAAAAACACTCTAAAGGAGGTGATGCACCAAAATGATCTGACCCTCTCACACTCACACTTAAAATTAGACAAACACATACATACACTTCAGACTAGTAGAAGGACTAGGCTACAAGAAACTTGGTAGGGAGGCTTTAATGAAAATACAAAAAATAGAGATTCACCAAAGGTGCTGTGAAAGGTACACTGTATAGTAAATTCTTCTATTTCTGCACTTCCAAATATATCTCTCCTTATCAGCTATAGAAATGGCACCTTATAGACACTAGGTATGTTGGTGTTAAACCTGTGGAAACATCAAGAAGCAATGATTAAACACAAACTAACACTTAGACATACACAGAGATATCTAACCAGGATAGAGGTAAAAAATGCATTTATTGATTTAGGTGAAAATTTGCCAAGGCTACACCTTACAAATGTGGAAGATCCTTTCTCCAAAGACAAGTCTCCAATATATAGAGGAAGAAAAGGGGCCTTTTGGCACCCTTTTTACAAGTGACCCATGGTAGGCATTGTGTGAACCACTGAAATAACTTCTTGAATTGACAACTTCTTACATCACTTGCATCACTTCATTTGATTCTACATGATGGCCATTCTACTATCAAGATTTGAATTTATGAGCCATGCCATTTACCTACTCTGTAGTGCATATTGAAGAAAACCAATCGTATCGACCATTATTTGTCCCTCTTTGATGACCGCATGGTAGGCACTATGTCAACCACTAAAATAACTACTTGACACCTTCTTGTGTCACTTGGATTGCTTAGTTTGCTTCTACGTGATGGCCATTCTACTATCAGGATTTGAATTTATGGGCCACATCATCTACTTGATGTTTGTTCTCTGGGCTCTTTGTCCTATTCTACTCCTTCAGCGCTCAGGGGCGATCTTCTGGTAGGTCACTGCATTCTTTGGGCTTATTCCATGGTTGGTGCTTGGCATTTAAAAATCAATGGATTTTTTATGAGCTTAAATTTGACGTTCACACACATGTCACCCTTGGACTCTCCTTTAGCTTCCTACTTTGCCCCTTTTTGTTGAGAGTGCATCTACCCTTGACATGTGTCATAGTATGCTACTTGGGCACTTAGAAGACACTTTGAAATGAGGACATTGACATGTGGTAGTTTCTACTAATCTCATAATGGGATGTGGTAGCATCCTCTTACATTAGAGGGACTTTTGAGATTCAAGCAAAAGTTGACACATGGTCACTTCCATAGAGCCTTTAGCTGCCTTAGAGAAACTTTTAGACCCTTTTCTAGTTCTTAGTGGATGCTGACACTTGGCAGACTTTGCTTAGCAACTCATTCAGGTCCACCACAGTCTTCTTTGAAGCCAACAAGAGAAACCCATAGATGTTTCCACTTGTTGGCTTCTGTTGAGCCCTATAGGGGACACATGGTGCATTTCACTGCTCCTAAAAAAGCATGTTGAAGTCCTCCATAGTTGCCACTTAGTTCTTTCTATGCTCTAGCCTTCTTGGTGTAAAATTTGATGCTTTTTAGGACATCACCATCCTTGGCAAAGTTCATCAAGCCTTTTTTCATAGCTTTTCTACTTCGTGGGCTTTCATTTCAGGTTTTTTTCTTGTAGACAAAAGTATACAGGAATTTGCCACTCTTTTCCTTTTATTTGGGCTCTTTGAAACTCTATCTACCCTCCGTAGGAGCTTCTAGAATTTGAACTACCCTCCAGCTATAGGTCAGACCCTTAAACCAAGCCATTGAACTAACTTGTTAAACCAAAATTTGGTTCAACAGTTTAGTGGTTCAAGATTGCGTGGCGAGCCGATTGAACCGTTTGCTTTGAACTAAATGCCGCTTGAACTAAAATAGTTGAACCAAAGCATTGAACAAAAAATGGTTCAATGCTACATGCTGATGAACTCACTGAAGGACTGTAGACTGAAAACAAATGATGAACTGTTTGTTTGAACTTGTCGAAGTGTTAAGCCGAAGTGCCAAGGCATTAAACCAACTCATTAAACCAGTTCAACAGTTCATGTAACTGCTGAGCCAAGATCATTGAACTTTTTGCTATAAAAGTGATGAACTTAAAGATTGAACCAAGGCTTAAAAAATTAAGCGATGAACTTAAAATGATGAGCCAAGGCTTGAACTAAGATTGGTTGAACTAAAGCATTGAACTAAACCAGTGAACCAATTTGTTGAAATTTTTTGATTGAACTCTGCATTGAACAAAAGTGTTAAACCAAAGCGTTGAACCAGTTCAACAATTCAACACTGTGTGCCAAGCTAAGTCTTTGAGCTAAATGCTGACCCTGAAGTTGCTTGAACTTTTTGATGAACTTTTCTGATGAACTAAGCACTAAACTTAACTGATTGAACCAAAGCTGAAGAACTTAAAGATTTGAACTAAGGCTTGAAATTGAAGAAATGGACTTGAAGCAATGAACTAAGGCTTGAACCAAAGCTAATTAAACTGTTGACTAAACCAAAGCTTGAAATGAAGTGATGGTTCAATGGTTCGAAGATGCCAACCTTCTTTATGAATTTCTTCAGATGAAAATCTGAAGAAGCTTTGTAAAATCTTGCCCCTTTTGCCTGGTTCTTCAATTGCCAAAAGAAAACTTGCAGAGTTCATAGAAATGGACCTATAGAGTCCATAAAAACCAAGCCCTATAGAGTCTGTATAGATCACCAAATTCATGCAAAATAAAAAATGAATTGGCCTAGAATAGTAAGGGAAGAAGGGGACCAATTTTTTGCCTTGTTGGGCAAAAATGGTCAACAGTTCCACCTTATCAAAGGTGAATTATTTTATCCCAACCAAAACTATCCTTATATTTATTCTCTCCAACCCAACTATTTTACGATTGAAATAGATGGGAGTAACTAGATCCTTAAATTTGGGAGGTTATGGGACCTATACACTTGAGATACTAGATTATCCTAGAGCATCTATCTTCTTGATTTATTTTCCTTCAATGTCCATAATTCTCCTTTCTTCATACTCCTTCAATATAACCCTTATTTAAGGATTCATATCATCTTTTATTTCAACACCAGTAACCCTCATCATGGACCAAGAATGAGAAAGAGAGGGTATATTTTGTAGATTTCCACAGATTAAGTAGTGAGGAATGATTGGTCCATGGATTGGGAACTCATCACTAAATATATTAACTTCCCTATTGGGATTAGTGAAGGTAAATATTAGTATCTTCTTTAATCCAATAGGGACCAATGGTAGATCTTATTTCCTCTTCTCATGGGATTATATTGGGATAAGCTATTTTCTTGAATCTTCTTTGGGATCCCCTTCCTTATCAAACTGATAGGCTTATAAAAGTTCCTTGAGGGCACCCTCAAGTGTCTTTTTTAGATCTAAGGCTATCATGTCTAAAAATTATAGTAGAGAAAGTGGCTTTGGGGATGTTTTTAAGGTAGGGTCCCTTCCCCAAGTCTCTCTTCTAGCCTTCTCCAGCTTTCTCCTTTCATCTACCTTATTCACCTTGAACTTGTTCAACTTGTTATTGGGGTTGTGGTTGTGGTTTTTATGCTTGATTTTTCTCATGGGCTATTCCAGATGGCCCAAGTACTAAGTGATATTGCAAAGGATGCATTTTCCATGTTTCTTTAGATCGCTTGTTATCCTTGATTAACATATGTTCAAGATTAATGTTGTAGCCTTGGACCCTGGACAATACTTCCTCAAAATTATTATCCTTAATATATGTGGTGTTATGGACACCGAGTTGATGTACATATTCTAGCTTTGGAATATTTTTGTCCCTTAGATGCTCACCTACTACATTCTTTGAACCCCATAACTAGAGTTCATCTAGCTAGAATCCAAATTAATCCCTATGTGTCGACATGATTTACATATGTTTCTAGTATTTTATTATTGTTTTCCAAATATTCAAGGAGAAGGGGTGGAGTACAGCCTTCCTCTTCTATTTTCAAGTGTAATCAATGTCATGGATGGTAGGGAGGCAATTTCCTACTCTACAAGCTTATTAGCAACATATACTAGCAGCCTATAAGGTTGGGACATGAATCCTTCTATCCTAATGATTGTATAATTAGGGTAATACCATACATATCATATCACTTCAACATACATCTTGATGAGGAGGTGGGCCCTAGGCATGGGAATACCTATGATGACCTCCACTATAACTAGATAAATGTAGTCATAAATAAACTACATGTGATTAATGTACTTGAAGATGTGTAATTTGGAATAATAATATGAAATGGTTGTCTTGCCTTCTTGGGACCAATTGCTAATCCTAGGGAAGGTGATTGAGGCAAGAATAGTGTCAAGTAGATATGACATCATAAATAGTTGCTTTGAGGTATATATTTTGATGACATTAAATTATTTGGTTAGGAAAACACTAATTAAGTCTCCAATTAGAGGGGTAAGTTTCTCCTCCACCATGAAGTGCACACATGGGACCCATATCTTATTCACATAAGTGTTTGAAGGAGCACCAAATGCTTGGTTCAATAGGGTCATTATTACCCTAATGCCCTCTTTTAATTGGGTGATAGGGATCTTGTCCTCATGTTTTCTACATATATGAGGTCCTTAGTGTATATAGGATCTGAGGATGGAGTCTAGGTCATGGTTATTGGTCCACTCTTTAATTTTGGAAAGGTCCACATGGGGGAGAGGGATCTTGTATTACTTATCAAAAGTAACATGGGAAATGTAGGATACCCCTTTTAAGTTACCTTCCCTAATGATCCATTAATTTATTATTCTACAATAAACAAATATGAGGGCAAGGACATCAATACATTTTTATACCTTTGTTTTTGACATGGCATGATGAAGGCCAACCATCTAGACTGAAACTAGGTCATAGTGTCACCTACCTATGGTGGCATTCCTCTACTCCTCCTATGAAATGGTTTGAAATTCTTCTATCATGAAAAATATATTAGACCAATTCCTAATGCCTTAGATGTTCAATGCTGCAAGGTCTAATTTGATATCCTTGAAGATCTAGCTCTCATTGTCTATTATCAAATAGAGCTCATTATCTTCCTTTAATTTCTACCTACTAGTTTCCATGGTCTCTATCTTTTCTAATTTTTCACACTAGATTATAGATGATCTCTGTGAAATCTCCCTTACACATAAAAAAACACAATGAAGTTCTCATTTGATTAAATTTTAATAAATAGAGTTCGTTTAGGTAAATTTTATGTAAGATTTAGGGTTTTAGAGATTTAATGATAGAATATATCTAGGCTTTGACTTATATGTGCCTTGGATCTGATTTGGACCTTTGCCTTTATACCTTTGTGTTTTCAAGCCCACAAGATATCAATTTTTTTCCTTTTTGTGTGGTGCCTATGTGGCATTGGTTTGGACCTTTCATGATATTTTTAATAAATGCCTTTTGAAATATAGCCATTGGCCTTTAAAATATGCCTCTTTTAATTCAATCCATTGGATTAAGCATTAAAATAAAGAAATAATCATTGATTGTAGTCTAGGCCTTTGCCTTTTAATTGGTTCCTTGGTTTTAAACCTTGTAGTCATGACACATGGCATATTCACATATCTTCTCCATGCTTTATATCTTTGGTTAGTTACTCATAAAATGATTATCAACCACATGGTGAGCTCAGGGGCCTTAAAAATTCATTAGCTCCTTCACGCCATTAGATCAACTCTTAACTATAAAGCGTAAACTATTGATTGCCTTATCATCTCTGCCTCGAATGATCATATTCTACATATTGAACTAGTGATATCTTGGGGTCCTTTTGAAAAAGTCTTTAGGGACCTTGCACTATTGGATCAAATTGAGTGATGGGGTGTGAACCGTTGATATATAAAAATACATGAATGCTAAGTTAGTACATTATTAAAGTCATGATTTAGGCTTAAGTTCCTTAGGATAAGGTTTGTTTCATGTTTATTAAGCATGAAATAAACTTCAAGATAAGGAATTTATGAATAAGTTTCTTAATTTATAACAAAGGGGAAAGGGTCTAAATAATCTAGGGCACCACATATGAAAACCTGTGTTTAGCTTATACTTCATGTGACAAGGACCCCCCTTTTAAAATAAGGCTTAGCATAAGCTCATAGTTTCAGGTTCATGATTTTTTAAAGAAAATTCCATGAGGATCCTTCCATATAAATTTATACTAAGTATTTAAATCATAAGACCATTTCCATATTTTTTAGGTTGAAGACTCCAAATTTTTTAGCATATTTTAAGCATTTCCTTTTAGATTGTAAAGCCATTTTTGAGTTATTAAAATAGGATTTTGGAATGCCATTTGACCCTGATTAAGATATTACCTCAAACTAAAATTGATGGTCTCATAGATGTCAAATACACCCTCAAAATCATCAATTCATGGTAACATAAACATAGATTTTAAGCTTATGAGACTTTAATTTTAATGGGCTTAAAGTTGACAATCACGTGGGCATCAAATTCATCTTTTTGGATGTTTGAATGATGGTTAATTCTCTCCATTTGATCAAATCCATGATGAAGCGATAGATATGGGATCTTGATTTGGGTGATTTCTTTTGATTATCTATCATGTTATGTAGGACCCTTTTACCTTTTAATCCTCAAATTGAATGGTATTGTGTGCCCATCTATCAGTCCTCTTGTATCCTTTTAAAATTTTAATTATGCTTCACTCCATCCAGTTGGGTCTTATCAAGTAAGTGTGGACCATTGGATCACCAAAGATGTATGTTATTTAAGTCAAATTTTAGGTTATCCTCACTCCATTGGATCAAATTCCATGATAAATTATAAACCATTGGGTCCTACAAGATGTAAAGAAGTTAAATTAGGATTGTAAAGACATAAAAGCCTTAGGCTTAAGGAATTAAGACTAAGGTCATGATTGTATTAATGAATATGTCGGGGCCTTAGTATTAAAACCTTAGGCTAAGTTGGGAAATATTAAAAGGACACTACAAGATGAACATTAGTTAGACACATGGGGGAACCTAAAATGGGGAAAATATCAAAGGGTATCAAGCCTTTAGGCTAAGTTGTGTCAAAAAACACAACTAAGCCTTAAAATGTGAGGTTTATACTAGGGCCCAAAATGAATTATAAAAAAGTTTTAGCCAACTTGGTTCTCATTGTTATTCATATTTGAATTGAAGGTTTTCTAGGGTTTCAGAATATAGAATTCTAAAGAAAACATGCCATGAAACCTATAACTAAAATCCAAATAAATCTCATTAACACTATTAGTCTAGATTAAAATAAAACAAAACCACATAAGATTTCCTTTTAACAAAGTGGATGATCTTCAAATTCTATAAAAGACCTTGAAATACTAAAATTTCCATGTTTTATTCCTAAGGTTTCTCAAGGGTTCTAATTCAAAAAATGGGGGTATGTTGGTCCCAACAAATGGTGACTCATAGGGGAAACATAACAATATCTTAGAACCTAAAGAATCTGACCAGACATATAATTAGGTCATCTACTTCATTTGATCAATATCATCATGTAGACTAGGTCATAGTTGAAACAAACCTTGCACTTGTGGTTTTAAGGTCAAATACCAAGACATATCCAAACTATGTGTGTGCTTTGATTCCAATTAATATTTTCCATGGGGTTCAAGAAATAACTTCTAGGTTTCATTTCCTTAATCACTTACACTAACTTATATCATTCTAAGATGTTAATTGGGAACCTTGATTTTAACTTAGGGAAGGATTGGGCATTTCTCTACTACCAACTAAGTATCCATATCCCTAATAGAGATACCTTTGGTTCCATTCAGGACCTTATTCCACTACCAACTAGGCATCCATAGTCCTGATAGAGATTACTAGAATCACATTTACCTAAAATTTTTAGATTTTGCATTATATCTTTTATTTTATATGTTTCTTAAACTTTGATGCTTTTAGTAAGGTTGGGAACTAGGATAGCCAAGTTTTGGGATTTGGTCAAGTATTTTATCTTTTGAAAACCACTTATGGTTACAACTCTTATTCCAGGCAAGGATGTTAATTAAGTGCTAGTTTTGGGTATATCTTGATAATTTGAGTTTTCACCCCACAAGTGCAATTATTTTTAAAACCAATTGAGCTTAAGGAAATGATTAGGGTCTCATGAAATGATTGGCCTTTTCATTAGTCTTTACCAGTTTCTCCATGATATAACATTATGCTTTATGTTTTAGAACCATGGCCATCTTATGCATGGGGTTCATACCTACATTTCCAAATTGGGGGCATATTTTCAAAAAAAATCATAAATTATGAGCCCAATATTGTGCCTAGTACTTATTGAAATCAAGGAAAAAATAAACAAGAAAGAAACACACAATAGAAATCAGGATAAAAATATACCAAAGGAAAAAAAAAATGTACATTCTTATGTACAAACAAGGAATGAGAAGGAAAGAACATGAAAATAAAATAACTAGCCTATTTACACTAATCTAATCATCTTACAATTTACTCCATGAAGACCCTAAGAGGATCAACAAAGAGGTAATGTTTGAGATATTACACATTGATAGGAAATGTAAACTCCACTCCTTGTAGATCTTTGATCTTGAATGTGTTGCTTCCTAATGTTTCTACATTCTGGTATGGAACAATCAAGAAGGGTGTGAATTTACCATGTTTTCCCTTAGACTCAGACACTTTGTCCCAAAGGAGAACTAGGTCTCCTTACTTGAACACCGTGATCTTGGACCTTTTATCAAACCATCTCTTGAATTTGTTTTGATGTCTACTAAAATTATAAAAGGTTTTCTCCCTTGCATCTTTCATCTAAATTATATCTATAAATCTAGAGTTGTCTAGCTCTTGGTTTTCTTCCATATATTCCTACATAAATCTATATGTGGGTAGTTTGAGAGTGATAGGAAAGATATATTCTTATCCTATCAACCCAAAGTGAAAATTTATAGGGTTTTTGCCAAGTCCTAGGTTTATCTTTTGTAGACTTCTTGGTTACTTTCATTAGGTTCTTATTTGTGGATTTAGAGACTTCTTTCCCTTCGAGATAATGGTTAGATGAAAATTTAAGTGTAACACCATTATCATACGACCATTCAATCATATTTATAGATATGAAGGTAGATCCATTGTCACACACTAGGGAGACTAAAGTTCTAAACTTAGTACAAAT
The DNA here is from genome assembly GCA_037957365.1 of Torreya grandis. Classification (NCBI taxonomy): domain Eukaryota; kingdom Viridiplantae; phylum Streptophyta; class Pinopsida; order Cupressales; family Taxaceae; genus Torreya; species Torreya grandis. Next base: position 3,185,773 of record JARHVA010001579.1, read on the forward strand.
GTTTTCCTCTAAAAACTTCATCACTTCTTTAGTCCTACATTATTTTGTGGTTTTGGCTTCAATCCACCTTGTATAATAGTCTATGGCAGTAAAGACATAATTATGACCTTTAGATTAGTTGGGGTTGATTATGTCAACAAATTTTAACCCCCATTGAGCAAAGGGTTTGCCAATCATGACTGGCTGTAGAGGCACTATTGCCTTTGGCTCCTTGGTGCTAAATATCTGACATGAATGACATTCCCTCCCATGTTTGATTGAGCTTATTTTGCAAAGGTGGTATGAAGAACTACAAAGAACATTTATCTTTGATTGAACTAGCTCAAAGATGAATTTAACTACGTAAATATGGTATATCTCTACAAGTATAAGCCTAAAGGAACTCAGATCTATAAAATATATGCCCACCTTTGATCAAATTGAGCCATCCTAACCTTAGATACTATGGATTTCCAAAGTTAAAACTAAATTCACCCAAAACAAACATCAATGCCTAAATAATTTCAAAAGTGGCATAATAGTGCATTCAAAATAACAAAAATAAAATATCTTTATACTTTTAAGCCAATTCACTCAAAAACACAAAAATGCACTAATCCTAGCTTAAATGGACTAATATCAACAAGGATTCATATAATTTACAAAGAAATTCCCTCCTTCTAGAACCATCATATGTTTCTCTTGTCAATGCTTCTAAATGAACCATAGGTGCTCTTAGTGTTTAAAGAACACTTCTCATTTTAGAATTTATAAATTTCAAGGTATGAGTTGTAGGTTTTTCTAATCTATTTGCCTATGGTGAAATAGTAGCAAGGAAAGATAAACTATTCCATAATATTTATATAATCTGGTGGTTGGGAGCCACCTTATTCCATTCTTCATGAATTGTTAAGAATATATGTTAATACTTAGTGAATTACACTATAGATTAAGATACAAAATAATCTAAGTGGATATTTATAATGAAGTTGAAACTAAAATGATCTTGGGGTAAAAAAAAGAGCAAAGATAATTATAAGGCATAAAATAAAAGAGTGATTACCAATTTTAGCCTTAAACATTATGACAAAGCATCCATTTCAACTAAATACTCATTCAAACCAATATATAGTGTAAAATAGCCTAGGCTAAAATTCCACTATATACTAGGCTAATTTCAAAGCATACTGTGAAGAATCACAAGTGAAAACCAATTCTTCTTTAAAGATTTACCACTATTATTAGTTAGCACATGCACATATATAAACAAAGTAATATAAAAATTAAGGAGAATAAAAGATCTTTCAGCTAATCTAGTAGGTTGCACAAATTAGAAAACCTTTGATTACTAAGATATAACTTAGAATTCTAAGACACAAGTCAAATTCAAGACCTTAACTAGTAATTTAAAGAAAAGCTAAAAAATGACAATTAACACATCAAGAATGGAAAACCTTTGTATAATTCCTTTGATTATATTAATTGCTTCAAATTGTATAAAATTGCTAAAAAATCTCTCTTATTTAACAAATGGTAATACATGCCTTTATAGGAAAGATAGGTAGTATACCAATCAGTTACAAAATACATGTGTCAAAAGATAAGGTCAATTGTCCTTACAAGTTCTAAAATACACATGCTTTTCACAATCATGCTGACCTAGAGGCAAATACATTAACAAACTAGCATATGCCTTAACAATAAAATATCCTATTTTAAAATGTTATGAAATTCTACAAAATAAAATATTGTCTAATTGGATGAAGGGGCCTCTAATTGTCATTGTTGAAGGATGCTCATGGTTTTCTCATGTTTCTCATTAATTATCTCTAAATCCATAGTAAGCTTCATGATCTACTCCTCCTCTTGATCTGCCAATTCATCAAATTATCTATCGTTCATATCCATGGCCTCTTTAGTGTTTCTAAATTCATTTATCATTTCCCCTACATTGAATATCATGTCTAAGATTTTGTTGTTATCAGCCCTAGATTTGCCTTGGCTTTTTTCCTTTGATTTCTTAGGTTACCAAAGTATCCCTATGTTTGAATTCCTCATCACTTATGATCCCAAGGGCATTAGGTTATAGAATATTTGAAATCATGGTCCCAAGAAGTTGTTCAATTTTTGTAATTAGTTCCTTTTCATTTTTTAGGACCCTTTCCACACCATTTTTCTATGCACATAAAATTTGAACATTTCAATCACAATCCCTAGAATTGTACTCAAATGTCCCAAACTAATGGTTTTGAAGTTTGGAATCTATTTATTTTATTGAATGTTGATGAGTTAGGATATTTTATCTTTTGAGGCCTACCATTAGGTGACTAAACTATTGGCTAGCACACACTACCTTTATAATGCACTTTGCCTTAGTTTCAATGACTTAAGTGCCTCAAACATGTCATAAAATGAATCATCAAGAATTTTGGTCATTACATTTAGCACTTATATAATTGCCTATGTTTGCAGTTTTTCTTTCTCCTTTTGCAAATTCTAGATATTCTACTTCAAACCCTAGCCTCCACCTTTAGCTTGTGTTGATTGGGCCTCAATTAGACTTTCCACATGTTCTTGATGAATGGCATCCTTACCCAGTTATTATCTTCTCATAGGGGTTAATGTTACAAATGGTTCCACATTTTGAAAGGTGAATTATTTATTCCCAACCATAACTATCCTAATTGTTATTTTTCCAACCCAGCTATTTCATGGTTGAAATAGATGGTAGTAACTCACTCCTTTAATTTGGGAGGTTTTAGTACCTACACACCTAAACTAATAGATTATCTCATAGCATCTATCTTCTTACCTTATAGTCCTTCAATAGCCACAATTATATTTTCTTCTTGCTCCTTCACTATAGCCCTTATCCAAGGCTTCATATCATCTTATATTTCAACACCAGTAATCCTCATCATGGCCTAAGAATGAGAAAGAGAGGGGATATTTTGATACTTTGCATAGATGAACTAGTAAGGAATGACTGGTCCATGAATTGGGAACTTTTTACTAAATAGATTGACTTCACTAGTGGGATGAGTGGAGGTCAATTTTGATATATTCTTTTGTCCTATAGGGACTAGTGTTATCTCTAGCTTCCTCTTCTCATGGGATGCTACTAGGATAAGTTCTTTTCCTGTATCTTCTTTTGTCTCCCTTTCCTTTTTAGAGTTATAAGTTTTTGTAAGTTCCTTGAGGGCACCTTCAAGTGTCTCCTCTAGACCTAAAGCTATCATGTATAAAAATTATACTAAAAAAGGTGGCCTTTGGGGATGTGTCAAAGGTAGGGTTCCTTCCCTAGGTCTCTCTTCTAGCCTTACTTCTCCAACATTATCCTTTCCTCTAACTTGGTAAACTTAAACTTTATCAACATGTTGTTGGGGCTGTGGCTATGGTTTCTCTACCTAAGGCTAGCCATGGGTTGTTCTAGATATCCTAAGTAGTAATTGATATTGAAAAGGATTAATTTGCCATGTCTCACTAGATAGCTTGTTATCCTTGATTAAGGTGTGTTCAAGCTTAATGTTATGGACTTGGACCCAAGCCAATAATTCCTTATAGTTCTTAGCCTTAATATATATGGTTTCATGGACACTAAGTTGATGTAGGTATTCTGACTTTGGAAGCTTCTTGTCCCTTAGATGCTCACCTACTACATTGTTTGGATCACACAATTGGAGTTCATCTAGCTAGAAGATAAATGATTACCTATGTGTGGACATGATTTCCACCTATTTCCAATATTTTATTATGGTTTTCCCAATATTCAAGGGGAATGGGTTGAGTAGACCCTTCTTATTCTCTTTTCAAGTCCTATTAATGCCATGGATGAGTAAAGAGGTAATTTCCTACTCTACAAGATTATTTAGAACATATACTAGCAGCCTATAAGGTTGGGACATTATTCCTTATATCCTAATGAATGTATAATTAGGGTAATACCATATGTCCCCTTTCATTTAAACATACATCTTGATGAGGGGGTGGACCCTAGGCATGGTAACACCTATGATGGCCTCCATTATATCTAGATAAATGTAGTCACAAATAAACTGCATGTGATTCCTATACTTGAAGATGTGTAGTTTGGAATAGTAATATGAAAATATTGTCTTGCCCTTTGGGGACTAGTTCCTAATCCTTAGGAATGTGATTGAGGCAAGAAGGGTATCAAATAGGTATGACATCATAAATAATTTCTTTGAAGTCTTTATTTTGATGACATTAAATTTTTTGGCTAAGAAAACATTGACTAAGTCTCCAATTGGAGGGGTAAGTTTCTCCTCCACCATGAAGTACACATATGGGACCCACATCTTATTCACATAAGTAGTTGAAGGGGAACCAAAGGATCATTTCAATAGGGTCATTATTACCCTAATTTACTCTTTGAATTAGGTGATAGGGATATTTCCCTCATGGTTTATAAAGATATGAGGTCCTTGGTGTAGCTAGGGTAAGAGGATGGAGTCCAAGTCATGCTTATTGGTCCACTCTTTGATTTTGGAAAGGTCTACATGGGAGAGGTGGAGATTTTATTAACTCTCAAAGGTAATAGGGGAAATTTTGGCTACCCATTTTTTTTACCCTCCTTAATGATCCATTAATTTTATATTCTACAATAACAAATTATGGGGGCAAGGATATCAATACAATGTAATTCCTCTAGTTTTGTTTTGGCATAATGAAGGCTAGCCATCTAGACTACAACTAGGTCATAGTGTCACCTACTCATAGTGGCATTCCTCTATTCCTCTTATGAAATGGGTTAAAATTATTCTATCGTAAAAAAGAGCTTGGACCAATTCCAAAGGCCTTAAATTTCTAATGCTATGAGGTCTAATTTGGTATCCTTGAATATCTGGATGTCATTATCTATTGTCAAATAGAGCTTGGTCTCTTCCTTCAATTATTGCCTACTAGTTTCCATGGTCTCTATCTTTGCTAATTATTCACATTAGATTATAAATGATCTATATGAAAGATCTCTTGCACCTAAAAACATATTTAAGTTCTCCTTTGATCAAATTGTAATAAATTAAGTCTTTTCAGGTCACTTTTATACAAGGTTTAGGGTTTTTTATATTTAATAGTAAAATATATCTAACTTTCAACTTATACATGCCTTAGATTTGATTTGGATCTTTGCCATTATACCTTTGTGTTTTTGAGCCCACAAGTTCTCAAATTTTGTTTAGTTTTACTTGTGTGGTAGCTATGTGGCATTGGTCTAGACCTTTCATGGCATTTTTCATAAATGCCTTTTAAACACTAGCCATTGGATTTTTAAAAATGCCTCTTTTACTTTGCTCTATTAGATTAAGTGTTGTGATAAAGTGATAGCCATTGATTGTAGTTTAGGCCTTTGATTTTTAATTTTTTTATGACACTTGGCATGTTCACATATCTTCTCCTTACTTTGTATCTTTAGTCAATCACTCGACAAATAATTATTAGCCATATGGTGAGCTCACGGGCCTTTGAAAAGTCATTGGCACCTTCATGCCATTGGATCAACTCTTAACTATAAAGCATGATCCATTAATTAATTTATTATCTATGCCTCAAATGATCTTGTTCAATGCATTGAACTTGTAGTCTCTCAGAGTCCCTTTTAAAAGTCTTTAGGGGCCTTGAACTATTGGATCAAATCTAGCAATGGGGCATGAACCATTGATCTAAAAAATGCATGAACATTAAGTTAGTACATTATTAAATTCATGATATTGGCTTAAGTTCCTTATAATAAGGTTTATTTCATGTTTAATCAGTACAAAATAAAACTTAGGGTAATAAATTTATGGCTAAGTTTCCTAATTTATAACAAAGGGGTGAGGGTCTAAATAGTCTAGGCCACCACATACAAAAACCTTTGGTTAGCTTATACTTCATGTGACAAGGACCTCCCTTTTAAAATAATACTTAGCATTAGCTCATAGTTTAAGGTTCATGACTATTTTTAAATTCCATGAGTACCCTTCCATACAAATTTATACTAAGTATTTAGATCATAAGACCATTTCCATATTTGGAGGTCGAAGACTCACATTTTTTAGCATATTTTGAGCATTTCCTTTTAGATTGTAAAGTCATTTTTTAGTTATTCAAATAGGATTTTGGAATGCCATTTGACCCTAAGTAAGATATTTCCTTGGATTAAAATTTAAAGTATCATAGATGTCAAATACACCCTCATGATAATTAATTTATGGTCATATGGATGTCGAGTTTAAGCCAGTGAAACTTTCATTTTCATGGGATTAAAGTTGATGGTCTCACAAGCACCAAATTTATCTTTTTAGACATTTGAATTATGGTAATATAACCATCAAATTTAAGTTCTTTAAAATATTCATTACCAAATTTAAGGATGCCACTTGGAATTCCCATGGGGCTTCCCAAGGTCTTAGTGCTAATTCATTCTATTAGAACAAACCCATGATAAAGTGATAGCCATGGGATCTTGATCTGGGGGCTTGGTTTTGATTAACTATCATGTTAGGTGGGCCCCTTTTGAATTTTAATCCTCAAATTATATCGTGCCACATGTCTATTTATTAGGCCTCTTATATCCTTTTGAAATTTCAATTATACTTCACTCCATCTGATCAGGTTAGTGTGGACCATTGGATCACCAAAGATGTATGTTATTTAAGTTGATGTTTGGGTTATCCTCACTCCATTGGATCAAATTCCACAATAAAACATGGGAATTTGGATCCTAAAATATTTAAGGAACTTAAATTAGGATTACAAATACATAAAATACATAGGATCAAGGCATTAAGACTAAGGTCATGATTGTATTAACGAATACATCAGGGCCTTAGTATTAAAACCTTAGGCTAAGTTGGGAAATATTAAAAGGACCCTAAAAGATTAACATTAGTTAGACACATGGGGGAACCTTAAATTGAGAAAATATCAAAGGATATCAATATTTTGGGCTATGTCATGTCAAAAAACATGACTAAGCCTTAGAATGTGAGTTTTATACAAGGGCCCAAAATGAATTTGAAAATAGTTTCTACCAATTTTGTTCTTTTCATTATTTAAATATGAATTTAAAGATTTTTAGGGTTTTGAAATAAAAAATTATTAGGAACACATGCCGTGGAACCTATAACTAAAATCCAAATGAACATCATCAACACTATTATTCCAGATTAATGCAAAACAAAATTGCATAAGCCTTCCTTTTAACAAAGTGGATGGCCTTCAAAATATATAAAAGACCTTGACATGATAAAATTTCCATGTTTTATTCTTAGGGTTTCTCAAGTGTCTAAATTCAAAAAATGGGGGTATGTTGGTCCCAATAAATGGTGACTCATGGGGGAAACATAGCAATATGTTAGAACTTAGGGACTTTGATCAGACAAATAATTAGGTCATTCACTTCATTTGATCAATATAATCATCCATATTAGGTCATAGTTGAAAAAAATCTTGCACTTGTGGTTTTAAGGTCAAATATTAAGACATATAAATTATGTGTGTTATTTTATTCCAATTAATATTTGCCATGGGGCTCAAGAAACAACTTCTAGGCTTCATGTCCTTAATAATTTACAATAAACTATAACATGCTAAGATGTTCATTGGGAACCATGCTTTTAACTTAGGGAAGGCTTGGGAATTTATCTACTATCAACTATGTGTCTATAACCTCAATAGAGATACCTTTGGTTCCACTTAGGTCCTTGCTTCACTACCAACCAAGCATCCATATCTGTGATGGAGATTACTAGAATCTCATTTACCTTAAAGCTTTAGATTTTGCAGTGTATCTATCTTTGTTTGTATTTCTTAAACTTTTATGCTTTCAACAAGGTTAGGAACTAGGATATCCATGCTTTAATATTTGGTCAAGTATTTGATCTTTGGAAAAACACCTATGGTTTCAACTCTTATCCCAGGCAAGGATGTTGATTAAGTGCTAGTTTGGGGTATACCCTGATAATTTGAGTTTTTACCCAAAAGTGAAAGTAATCTTAAAACTAATTTGAGGTCAAGGCAATGGTTAGGTCTCATTAAATGATTGTAATTTTCATTAGTCTTTACCAATTTCTCAATGATATAATAGTAGACTTTTTGTTTTAGAACCATGGTCATCCTATGCATGGGGTTCATGCTTACATTTCCAAATTGGGGGCATGTTTTGAAGAGAAATTCATAACTTTTGATCTCAATATTATCCCTAGGGAATTATTAGAATCAAGGAATAAATAAATAACATAAAAACACACAACAATAGAAAAGAAAGAAAGACAAGAAAGGAAAACAAATAAATATATACATGCCTATGTAAAAATAAGGGATGAGAAGTAAAGAAAATGAAAATAAACTAACCAGCCTATCTACATTAATCTAATCATCTTATAGTTTACTCTATGAAGACCCCAAGAGGAGTAGTAGAGTAGTGTTTGAGATATTACCCATTGGTAGGTGATGTAAACTCTGCTCCTTATAGATATTTTATCTTGAAGGTGTTGTTTCCCAATGTTTCTACAATCTAGTATGCACCAATCCACAAGGGTGTGAATTTACCATGTTTGGCCTTAGGCTCAAATGATTTATCTCAAAGGAGAACTAGGTATACCTAGCTGAACACCTTATTCTTGGACATTTTAGCAAACCATATCCTAATTGTGGTTTGATGTCTACTAAATTTAGCAAAGGTTTTCTCTCTTACATGATCCACCTGAATTATATCTAGAATTCTAGAGTTGGCTAGCTCTTGGATTTCTTCCATATATTCCTACATAAATATATATGTGGGTAGTTTGAGAGTGATAGGAAAGATAGGTTATTAGCCATACACTGATAGAAATGGTGAGGATTTTAGATCTTTCTTGATTCTTATCCTATTATTCCAAAGTGCAAATTTAAGGATATTGTGCCAAGTCCTAGGTTTATCTGCATCAAATTTCCTAACTTATTTCATTACCTTTTTATTTATAGATTCAAAGACTATGTTCACTTGGTGATAATGGTTTGAGGAAAACATAAGTGTAACACCATTATTATAAGTCTATTCAGTCATCTCTATATATATGAAGGTAGATCTATTGTCACACACTAGGAAGATTGGAGTTCCAAACCTAGTATAGATGTTTTCCTCAAAGAAGTTGATCACTTATTTAGTGCTACGTTATTTGATGGTCAGATATTCAATACAAATTATAGAATAGTCTATGGTAGTAAGGAAATAATTATGACCTACATATGAGTTGGGGTTGATTATGCCAAAAAATTCTAACCCCCATTGACCAAAGGGTTTGTCAATCATGACTGGATGCAAAGGCATTGCTATGTTTGGCTCCTTGGTGATAAAGATATGACATGAGTGACATTCCCTCACATATTTGTAAGAATGCTTAAACATGGTTGGCCAATAATATCCAGCTCTAATAATTTTGTGGGATATGGTTCTCCTATATGGATGTCCACTACCCAAATTTTCATGGAAGGTACTCATGATTTGGGTGCCTTCTTCTTGTGAGAAACATCTAAAGTAAACTCCTTCAAAATTTATTTTATACAAAATCCCATTCTTGATCAAATAGTGTGTTACCTTCAACCATATCTTTTGCTATGTGGATAGGCCTACAAGACAAGTACCATTAATTAACAAATGTATGATTGAGTCATACCACTTACTAGCTTGAATGTTTTGTTGATCCACTTGCATAATACTTAGCCTAGGGTTAGTATTATTAATCATTTGGATCAAACCTTGACATCTTACAATTTTTTTTGTTTTCATCTCCAAGTCATATGCTTATAAAATTGACATCCACTTACCTCTACATTATCCTGATTCATTCTAACTTAACATAAATTTGGTGGTAGGGTCAGGTAAGATGACATGTACCTTATTTCTAAGGAAGTAATGCTTGAATTTATTAATTTCCTTAACTAATACATATGCCTATTTAATAATCAAAGAATAATTCAACTCAACATTTCTAAAATTATTTCTCATAAAATCAATTGGGTGGTCACACCCTTAAATTTTTTGATTTAACACTATAGCCATAGTGTACTCAGATGCAAAGGAATAGTGGTAGAAGTCCTTTAAGAAATCAAGAGTTATAAGGACTTGATCTTGACTGATGGCCTTCTTGATATCATTGAATGCCTCTCTAGAATATTCATTCCATGTAACCTTGGCATCTTTTTTTATCATGTCATTCGATAGCTTAATAATTTTGGTAAAACCAGAAATAAAATTTCTTATAAAATTTATCTTACCAAAGAATGATTTTATCTCTTTTTTACTATTTAGAAGCTCTATTCTAGATATGTCCTCTACTCTTTTATGATCTATATAGATCCCATCTTTGGTTATCAAATGACCCAATAATTTTCCTTTAGTCTCACAAAAGATACTCTTCTTAGGGTTCAAGAAAATGGAATACCTTCTGCATCTTTCAAAAACTTGTCGTAAATACATGAAGTGATCTTCCTTATTTTTAAAAAAAAACTATTAAATCATCCATATAAATAATGATGCATTTACTTATCAATCCTTAGAAGGCATGGTCCATATCTCTTTATAAGGTGGATCTTGCTTTGATTATCGTAAAGGGAATCCTCTTGTAAGCAAAGGTCCCCCACTTTGTGGTGAAAGTTGTCTTCATTTTATCCTCTCTATCAAGCAACACTTGATTGTAACCTAAAAATCCATCAAGAAAAGACATCATAGATGAACCTGAAACAACATGAATTACTTGGTCTAGGTAATTAATGGGATAATTGTCCTTTTTTTATGCTTTATTCAAGTTCTTAAAGTTAATACAAAGTCTAATCTCACCATTCTTCTTCCTGGCTAGCACCAAATTAGCCACCTAGGTGGAATTCCTGATGGTGAAGACTATCCTAGAATCTAATAATATTTTGACCTCCTTGAAGATCATGAGTTCTAGGATATGGTTTATAGGCCTCTATTTCTACCTAAATGGTTTGTAACTTTCTTTAATGTGTATAGTATGTGTGATGACCCTTGGATCAAATATCTTTAAGTAATCATAGGACCATGCTATAATATACCTATATTAGGTAAGGATCTCTTTGGATTTCTTGTTTTCAATGTTTATGTAGACCTTTCCAACATTTACTAGTTAGGGTTGATCTTGGAGGCCAAGATCAACAACATTATAATCTATCCCACTTACCTTGGGAACCTTGAAAACCTCATCCAGTTTATCCTAATCAAATAGTCTTTCAAATACAATCATCCCTTTGGGGTTCTTATTATCTCTTAGCTAAATGACCTTACCATTAAATTTATCCTCCTTAGATGTAATTTCATTAGTATCATCAATGAGATGAGCATAAAATTCCCCAAAATTGGTCATGAAATATAATATTTGTTTATCATCATTATATACTTAAAAATGGTTAACATTATGAGGCACTGAAGGATAAGGGATTTGCTTAATGCTAAAATTAGGGGAATCTTGATTGGGCATGAGGTTGAATGTAGTAGATTCCAACTCATCAGCAACTTGGTTTTCTCCCTTTGTGATAGAAATGATGCCAAAGGAATCAAAAGATTAAATTAGATCTAACTTATCTTTTCAAGTATGACAACTTACATTGGTATTTGCTTCTAACGTGGTTAACTACTAGTTTTTAATCCCTATAAACTAATACTTCTTTGACATTGTTCTTTATAGTAAATTTCAAACCTAAGATAAGGGCTTCATATTCATAAAGATTATTAGTATAAGGGAATTGGAGCCTATAAGAAGCATGGTACTTATATTAATGGGGTTAGTTAAAACAATACCAACACCTAATCTAGCATTATACCTAGCACCATCAAAATGCAATTTCCACAGTCTAAGAATAACATGAGTACTCTTGGGATTACATACCTTATTAACTTCTAAGATGAAAAATCCTAAGTTTGAGTCAATTATGTTGACCCTTTCATTTACAACATTATACTCAATTATCATATGTTTCATTCTTGGCTCTCTCTCAACCCTGATTTGATTGGGGACTCCTTTCCAAGGTAGCCAAAAATGTGAACAATCTATGGACATGTAACCATTCAAAGCCTTGGTCCATTCCCTACACAATAAAACTACATAAACATTAGGTATATCAAATACTTGAATATCAATGAGTTCTTACACCCTAGGCTCAAAATATAGTTGCATGTGAACATTTAAAAGTTCCCTAATTACTCTAACTCTAGGTTTGTCTAGCTAAGTTACCACTTTATTAGACTTAATAAAGGTTAGGCCTAGTTTTTTGCATATACCTATAGGCATGATATTAGTAGATACTCCTAAATCTAATAGGTTGTTATGTAATTTCTTACACAACATCCTAATATTGAGCAAGAAAGGAGAAGATTCAACCTTGGCCTTGTGCATAGTCATGTTACCGTGATCAGTCTATGGTGGATTATAGGACTTTTTTAACAATGGTTCAAGTAAAATCTCCCTTTTATCTATGATATATGTAAGTTCATGCAAAGTGATATTAGACTTTACCTTTTTGATGTCCTCAACTATGTTATAACTAGTCCTAGAAGAACTAGGAATATCAATGTTGGGTTTAGAAGTAATCCATTTAGGTGGCTTACAATTTTTGCTTGAAGAAGTGTCTAAAGGAGTTCAAAAATTATTTGGAGGTGTTGAGGTAGTCAAAATCTACCTCTAATCCTTATTCCTTAAGGGATAGGTCTTCTTTAAGAACTGTTGAAAGGTTTGGATTTCCTTAAGGATCTCATTAGGTTCATTTTCCTCTTGGAAGGGAAAATCAAAGGTGTACACTATGAAGGCTTGATCAGATGACTTAGATCAAGAGGAACCTGCACCATTTTCTTTGTTAGGGACCACTTCAAATGTATCCAATTCTTTTTTGAAAGCCATAAAGGCTTTGAAAAAAAAATTATAATCAATTTTCCCATGCTTGGTTGTGTAATATACCCTACAATAGTCAGGTAATACAATATAAGTGAGGTTAATGTCCATAGTCTTCTTTTCAGAAGATGGCTCATTACTCCTATTATTATGAAAAATATCATTCCAAAACCTATTAGTTGGACTGTTATATCTTTGAAATGATAAGTTCCTACCTAAACTTTTAGTAGTATTTACAAGTTGTTTTTGCAACTAAAGGAAATTAGCACTCAACTTTTGGACCATTTTTAACATAAATTCATTCTCAATTTTAGGAGTTTTAGAATTATGTAGCTATTTTTTATTAGAAAATGGTACCAAAGATATTTGGTCACCTATATTGAAGCCATTAGTAGGATGATTTAGGAATCCTATATTCTGATTAAGAGCTACATGACTAATGGTAATTGAGTTAAGTTTGGGAGCTAGTTTAATGTTGGGATATTATAGTTATTATTTAGGAACAAGTTCATCATAGGTACTTATGGGTTGATATTTGGAATAGAATATACCATTTGCCCTTAGGGCTATATCTGATCATTGATGGTTACTAATTTATCATAGGCTTTAGATAACAAAGTTATGGTTGGCATGGATCTTTTTAAAAACATAGAGGTCATGGGATTTACTACATCTTTGTAAATATCCAAAGGTAAGACATCATCAATATTATAAGGGTTTATGGTCCTGCTCAACATTTTTTGAATTCTAGCATTGAAGGACCTAATAGGCTCACTTGCATCTATTCTAATAGTGGTGAGCTAATGGTAGATAACACAAAGACTAATAATCTTACCAAATTTATCAATGAATGTATTATTAAAATCATCCCATCTTATGATGTAATTATTAGGCAAGTTTAAACACCATTCATAAGTATCACATTCAAATCTAAAGGGGAATAACCTATAAGTTACATCATCATGCACAATATTAAGTAATATTTAGTAAGCCTTAAAAGACTTTATATGTTACTTAGTAGTTATTATACCTATTGGACTAAATGTAGGTAAGTAATTTTTAGGGTTACATGGGAGGTCATGCACCACACTTGGTATGTTGATGGAAGAATCTCCAAACCAGGCCATACTTGGGAGAAAATTATAGGCACAGATACCTTTAAGAGTCAAATTTGGACAAGATATGGACATCTTACATCTACCTTTATCACATCTGGGCTTTCTATAAACCTCAAGTTCAAGTAAAGGCTCCCTAGTTTTTTACTATGATCTTTTTTTGATCTTGGGAAATTTTATCTTGATATTTGAAGATCATGCTTGAAATACAATGTATCAACTAAAATTTTATAAAATACAAGAGTTAGACCTACACATTGAGCTTATTTTGTAAAGGTTGTATGAATAACTACAAAGGATGTTTATCTTTGATTGAATTATCTCAAAAATGCATTCAACTATGTAAATATGGTTTATCTTTACAAGTCTAAGCTGAAAATAATTAAGATCTATGAAATATATTCCCACCTTTGATCAAAACAAGCTATCCTAACCTCAGATACTATGAATATTCAAAGTTAAAACTAAATTCACCCAAAACAAGCATCAATGCCCAAAGAATTTAAAAGGAAGCACAAAGATAGATTCAAAATAGCAAATATCAATCATTTTTATACTTCTAAGCCAAGATTTCACTCAAAAACACAAAGATACACTAATCCTAGCTTAAATGGACTAAGATTAATAAGGATTTGAAGAATTTACATATAAATGTCCTCCTTCTAGTGCTAGCAGAGCTTCCTCCTATTGGTGCTTCTAAATGAACCATATGTGCTCTTAGTGTTTAAAGAACACTTCTCATTTTAGAATTTGGAAAATTCAAGGTATGAGTTGTAGGTTTTGGCAATCTAGTTGCCTATGATGAAATATCAACAATGTAAGATAAACTATTCCACAATATTTATATAATTTGGTGGTTGGGAGCCACCTTAGTCCATTCTTCATGAGTTTTTAACAATATATGTTAATACTTACTAAATTACACTCCAAATTTAAGCTATAGTCTAATATAAGTGGATACTTATAATGAAGCTAAAACTAAAATGATATTGGGGTAAAATAAAAGGAGCAAAGAGAAGGGTAAGGTAGAAAAGAAAAGGGTGATTACTAATTTTATCCTTGAACATTATGACAAAGAATACATTCCAACTGAGTATGAATTCAAACTAATATATAATGTAAAATAACCTAAGCTCAAATTACACTATATACCATGCCAATTTTAAAGGATAGTGTGAAGAATCACAAGTAAGAACCAATTTTTCTTTAAATATTTAATACTATTAACAGATAACACATGCACATCTAAAAACAAGTAAAATAAAAATGAAAGAGAACAAAATATCTTTTATCTAATCTAGTAGGTGTACAAATTAGAAACCCTATGATTACTAGGATACAACTAGGAATTCCAAGACACCATTCAAATTCAATACCTTAACTAGAAATTGAGAGAAAAGCTAAAACATGATAATTAACACATCAAAAATGGATAATATTTATATAATTCCTTTGATTATATTAATTGCTTTAAATTGTATAAAGTTGCTTAAAAATCTCTCTTCTTTAACAAATGGTAATACATGCCTTCATAGGAAAGATAGGTAGTATATTGTTCAGTTAAAAAATACAGGTGTACAAAGATAAGAATAATTATCCTTAAATGTTTTAAAATACACATGATTTTCAAAAACATACTAACCTAGAGGCAAATATGCTAACAAACTAACATATGCCTTTACAATAATATATGTTATTTCAAAATACTACAAAATTCTACAAATTAGAATATTGTCTAATTGGCTATTCGGGCCTCCAATTGTCCTCATTAGAGGATGCTCATGGATTTATCATGTTTCTCATTAATTAAATCCTAATCCATAGTAGGATTCATTATTTTCTCCTCCTCTTGATTTTCCAAGTCATCAAATTCTCTATCATTCATATCCATGTCCTCTTTAATGCTCCTAGCTTGTTTATCCTTTCCCCTCCATTGAATATCATGTCTAAGATTTTGTTGTTATCAACCCCAAATTTGCCTTGGATTTTTATTTTGATTTCTTGGGTTATAAAAGCATCCCTATGTTTGAATTCCTCATCACTTATGATCCTAGGGGCATTGGGTTGTGCAGGCTTTGTAATCATGGTCCCAAGAAGTTGTTCAATTATTGTAATAATTCTTTGTCATTTTTTAGTCCCCTTTTCACACCATTGTACCATACACTTAAAATTTGAACCTTTTAAATCACAATCCCAAAAATTATACTCAAATGTCCCAAATTTATGGTCTTGAAGTTTGGGATCTATTTCTTTGCTTCAATGTTAAGGAGTTTGGATATTTTATCTTTTGAGGCCTACCACTGGGTGACTAAACTCTTGGCTAGTACACACTACCCTTATAGTTCACTTTGACTTAGTTTCATTAAATGAAGTGCCTTAAACATGTCATAAAATGACTCATCAATAATTTTGGTCATTACATTTGGCACTGATAGAAATACCTGTGTTTGCATGTTTTCTTTTTCCTTTTAAAAATTCTTGATACTTTTCTTCAAACCCTAGAATTTAGGTTTAGTTTATGCTGATTGGGCCTCAATCATACTTTCAACATCTTCCTCATGAAAGGTAGCCTCACTTAGTTGTTTTCTTCCCATAAGGGTTACTACTAAAAATGGTTCTACCTTATAAAAGGTGAATTATTCTATCTCAACCATAGTTGCCCTAGTTATTCTCTCAAACGCAACTATTTCAAGGTTGAAATGGATGGTAATAATTAGCTCCTTAAATTTGAGAGGTTTTAGGACCTCCACACTCAAGATAATAGATGATCTTAGAGGTTTTAAGACCTCAACACCTAAGCTAATAGATTCCTTCTAGTCCTCCAATGACCATAGTTCTCCTTTCTTCCTTCTCCTTCACTATATCCCTTATCCAAGGCTTCATATAATATTATATTTCAACACTAGTAACCCTTATCATGGATGAAGAATGAGAAGTAGAGTGGCTCTTTTGAAACATTCTATAGATGAACCATTCAAGAATGACTTATCCATCAATTAGGAACTCATCACTGAATAGATTGAATACACTAGTGGGATGAGTGAAGGTCAATCTTGGTCTCTTATTTGGTCCCATAGGGACCAGTGCTAGCTCTACCTTTCTCTTCTCATGGGATGATACTAGGATAAGTTATTTTCCTATATCTTAATTGGGCTCCCCTTACTTATCAGAGTGATAGGCTTTTGTAATTTCCTTGAGGGAACCCTCAAGTGTCTCCTTTGGTTCTAAGGCTATCATGTCTAAAAATTTTACTAAAAAAGGTGGCCTTTGGGGAAGTGTTGAAGGTAGGGGCCCTTCCCCAAGTCTCTCTTCTATATTTACTTATCCAACTTTATCATTTCCTCTACATTATTTACCTTGAAATTGTTAAACATATTATTGGGATTGTGGTTGTGTTTTTTTTTGCTTGAGGTTGCTCGTGGGCTATTCTAGATGGCCGAAGAAGTAAGTGATATTGCAAAAGATTAATTTGCCATGTTTCCCTAAATGGCTTGTTATCCTTGATTGACTTGTGTTCAAGCTTAGTATTGTGGCCTTGGAACCTAACTAATACTTCATCATAATTCTTAGCCTTAATATATATGGTGTCATGGACACTAAGTTGTACATATTTTAGCTTTGGAAGCTTCTTTTCTTTTAGATGCTCACCTACTACATTATTTGGATCCCACAACTAGAGTTCATCTAGGTGGAAAATAAATGAATCCCTATATGTGGACATTATTTCCACATGTTTCTAGTCTTTTATTATGATTTTTTGAATATTAAAGGGGAAGGGGTGGAGTAGACCCTCTTTTTCTCTTTGTAAGTCTTATCAATGCTATGGATGAGCTGGGAGGAAATTTCCTACTTTGTAAGCTTATTTGGAACATATACTGGTAGCCTATAAGGTTGGGACATGATTCTTTCTATCTTGATGATTGTATAAATAGGGTAATATCATACATCCAATATTATTTCAACATACCTCTTGATGAGGGGCTGGACCCTAAGCATGCTAACACCTATGATGGCCTCCACTATAGCTAAATAAATGTAGTCATAAATAAATTACATGTGATTCCTATACTTGAAAATGTGTAGTTTGGAATAGTAATGTGAAATGAATATCTTGCCCTTTAGGGACTAATTCCTAATCCCAGGGAAGGTTATTAAGGTAAGACGGGTGTCAAGTAAGTATGACATCATAATGAATTTCTCTAAGGTCTTTTTTATGGCATTGAATTGTTTAGCTAGGAAAACATTGATTAAATTTCCAATTGGAAGGGTAAGTTTCTCCTCCACCATGAAGTACACATATGGGACCTAGATCTTATTCACATAAGTAGTTGAAGGGGAACAAAAGGCTTAGTTTAATAGGGTCATTATTACCCTATTGCACTCTCAAAACTAGGTGATAGGGATCGTGACCTCAAGGTTTCTAAAGATATGAGGTCCTTGGTGTAGCTAGTTGTTTAGGATGGAGTCTAAGTCTAGTTTATTGGTCCACTCTTTGATTTTGGAAAGCTCCAAATGGGGTAGAGGGAGATTATATTACTTCTTATAAGCAATAAGGGAAATGTAGGATACCCTTTTGAGTTCTCCTCCCTAATTATCCATTCATATCTATTATATAATCAATAAATATGGGAGCAAGAACAATAATACAATGTAGTACCTCTAATTTTTACATGGTGTGATGAAGGCTAACCATCTAGACTGTAACTAGGTCATAGTTTCACCCACTCATGGTGGTGTTCCTCTATTCCTCCTATGAAATGGGTTGTAATTTTTTATCATAAAGAAGATCTCAGACTAATTCATAATGCCCTTAATGTTTAATGTTACAAGGTCCAACTCAGTATTCTTGAAGATTTGGCCCTCATTATCTATTATCAAATAGATCTTGGTCTCTTCTTTCAATTATTGCCTACTAGCTGTCATGGTCTCTATCTATGAAAATTATTCAAATTAGATTATATGTGATCTCTATGAAATCTCTCTTACACCTAAAAAACATAATTAAGTTATCTAATAATCAAATTATAATAAATTAAGCCCATTCGAGCCACTTTTATGCAAGGTTTAGGGTTTTAGAGATTTAATGATAGAATATATCTAGCATTTGGCTTATACATGCCTTATATTTGATTTGGACCTTTGCCTTTATAACTTTATTTTTTTGAGCCCACAAGATCTCAAATTTTGTCTTTTTTTTTCTTATGTGGCACCTATGTGGCATTGGTCTAGAAATTTTGTGGAGTTTTTCATAAATGCCTTTTGAACACTAGCTATTATAATTTTTAAAATGCCTATTTTACTTCACTCTATTGGACTAAGTTCCATGATAAAGTGGTAGCCACTAATTTTAGTCTAGGCCTTTGCCTTTTAATTGGTTTTTTGGTCTTAAGCCTTATAGTGATGACACTTGAAATGTTATATATCTTCTATGTGATTCATATCTTTGGTTAGTCACTCATTGAATAAGTATTAACCATGTGGTGAGCTCATGAGCCTTTGAAAAGTCATTGGCACCTTCATATCATCAGATCAACTCTTAACTACAAAGCATGAGATGTTGATTACCTTGTCAACTATGCCTTAAATTATCTTGTGCCATGTGTCAAAATTACAAGATTTTTGGGCCATTTTGAAAAATTATTTAGAGGCCTCATGTTATTGGATCAAATCTAGTGATGGGGTGTGAACCATTGATCTGGAAAAATGCCCAAATGTTAAGTGAGTACATTATTAAAATCATGATTTTGGCTTAAGTTCCTTAGGCTAAGGTTTGTTTCATGTTTATTAAGCATGAAATAAACCTTAGATTATGTAATTTATCCCTAAGTTTCCTAATTTATAATAAAGGGGTGAGTGTATAAATAGTTTGGGCCATCACATAGGAAAATATTTGGTTAGCTTATACTCTGTGTGACAAGGACCTCCCCTTTATAATAAGACTTAACATAACATCATAGTTTAAGTTTCATATTTTTTTAAACAAAATGCCATGAGGACCCTTCTATATAAATTTAGACTAAGTATTTAGATCATAAGACCATTTCCATATTTTTTAGTTTGAAGACTCTCATTTTTTAGCATCTTTTGAGCATTTATTTTTAGATTGTAAATCCATTTTCGAGTTATTCAAATAGGATTTTGGAATTCCATTTGACCCTGAGTAATATATTTCCTTGGATTAAAATTGATGGTCTCACAGATGTCAAATATAGCATCATAGGCATCAATTGATAGTCATGTGGACATTGAGTTTAATCTAATGAAACTTTCATTTTAGTAGGCTTAAAGTTGATGGTCACATGAGAATCAAATTCATATTTTTAGATATTTGAGTGATGTTCATGAGACCATCAATTTTAATTTCATTAAAATATTTTAGACCAAATGTGAGGATGCCACTTCTCATTTCCATGGGGCTTCTTAGGGTCTTGATGTTAATTCACTACATTGGAACAAATCCATGATGAAGCGATAGTCATGGGATCTTTATTCAGGGGCTTGATTTTGATTAGTTTTCATGTTATGTGGGCCCCTTTTGCCTTTGAATCCTCAAATGAAATGGCACCATATGTCCATATATTAGGCCTCTTGTATCCTTTTGACTTTTCATTTATGCTTGGCTTCATTCGATTAGGTCATAATAAGTAAGCAAGGACTGTCAGATCACCAAAGATTAATATTACTTTAGTCAAAGTTTAGGTTATCCTTTCTCAATTGGATTGAATGTCACTATAACACATGGGCCATTGGATCCTACAAGATGAAAGGAAGTTAAATTAGGATCATGGAGACATAAAAGACATAGGCTTAAGGTGTCAAGACTAAGGTCATGATTGTATTAACGAATACGTTGAGGCATTAGTATTAAAACCTTAGGCTAAGTTGGGAAATATTAAAAGGACCCTACAAGAGGGACATTAGTTATACACATGGGGGAACCTTAAATGGGGAAAATATCAAAGAGGATCAAGCATTTGGGATAAATCATGTTAGAAAACATGACTAAGTTTTGAATGTGTGTTTTATACTAGAGACCAAAATGAATTTTAAAATAGTTTTTGCTAATTTGGTTAAGGTCATTATTCAAATTTGAATTGAGGGTTTTCTAGGTTTTTGAAATATAGAATTCTTGGGAACACATGCCATGGAACCTACAATTAAAATCCAAAAAAATCTCATTAGCATTGTTAGTCCAAATTAAAGCAAAACAAAAGCACATAAGCCTACCTTTTAACAAAGTGGATAACCTTGAAACTCTATAAAAGACCTTGACATGCTGAAATTTTCATGTTTTATCCTTAGAGTTTCTCAAGGGTCCAAATTCAAAAAATGGGGGTATGTTCATCCCAACACATTGCTTACTCATTCATATGGGGTGAGTAAATTATGGCATGAGCGATTCAACCATCTCAACTATCAATACTTGAAGAAACTTAGTCATCATGACATGGTTTTCAGGTTACCACAAGTTAAGTTTTTTGATAGAGTTTTCCAAGGTTGCATACTTGGCAAGCATCCTGAGGACAAGTATGACATGTAAAAATCATAAAGAGCTAAACAAATATTGGAGCTACTTCATAAGGACATTATTGGTTCATTTTTAAAACCTTCATTCAATAATAAAAAATGCATGCTTACTTTCATCAATGAATTTTTAAGGTATACTTGAGTATATTTTATTAAGTATAAATATAAGGTATTTTATCATTTTTAAGACTTCAATATTATTATATAAAATTAATCAAGTAAATCCATGAAGATTTTATGTACTAATAATGGTCGTGAGTATGTCAATAACTATGTTGAAAATTTTTTCACTTCAAAGGGGATTGATCTATAATATATAGTTATACATTGTCCTCAATAGAATAGTCTTGTAGAGTGAAATAACATGTCCTTGAAGGAAATGTCTAATTATATGCAACAATCCAATTTTATTACACCTTCGTATTAGGTTGAGGCCATCAATTATGCATGTTATATCTATAATTAAGTTCTTTATAAAGCATTAAAGGGAATCACTCTTTTTAAAGATTGGAGTTGTTAGAAAACCATAGTGAAACACTTTTGAGTGTTTGTATCTCCTAATATTGCCCTCATTCTAAAGATGAAATTTAAGGCAATGAAACCTTAGAGTTAGCCTTGAATCTTTTTTGGCTATCTTGAAGGCATTAAGGGATATAGTCATATAAAATGCAAAATTTTGTTACTTGAGCATGACTAATGACACCCAGCCCACCGGTCCTTATTGCTTGCTCTCTTTACCATCTTAAGCTCTTTTTCATTGATTCCCAGACATCTATGAACTTATAAACTTAATATTAGATAACCTAGACTACCTTAGCCATGAAAGATCCATTCCCCCAAGTCCCGTAACCTCTGGACAATAGTGCCCAACTTAAACTATAGCAATGAACTCTAGGGTGTCCTACATTTAGTGCTATTATCCAAGTGAATTTTGAGCCCCAATGGTCAGATTATTCTGATCCTTTTCCTTTTCCTTATCAACCTAATATGAATATATATAACCCATGATCAATATTTTCCTATATAAACCCATTAAAATCTCATTTAGAAGTGTTCACACTCATTTATAGGAGATAAGCAAGAATACAAGAAAGTACACTCAAACACTTTTCTCTATTCTCTACATACAACCTTCCAATATTATTCCAAGCTTATTCAAACCTTTACACAAATTCATAGCCATCTAAAGTACACCTAGTTTCACATCTAGTTAAATTTTCATACAAAATTTCACCAAGCACTTCAATGGGAGAACTACATTAGCTTGATCCTTCCTCGAAGTATTGGTATGTAGGTAGCATGCCCACACATAAGGAATGAAGTGCATCCAGTGTATCCTTTAGACACTAAACCATTTTCCTTATTTTTCAAAGTTTCCTTCAATTGCATAAAATATCTAAGTACATGAATAATCAACTCTATAGGGATTTTTGTTGATAGTGAAGACCTAAGAATTGGTACACAGGCTCACCTTGAGCAGGTAAAAAAATGCAAAAATATTAAACTCTCAAGATAACAGTGCTAGAGAAGGACTATAGCACTAGAGCCTAGGGTGTCTAGTTTTGGTTCTCTTATCTAATCAAAAAATGAAGTCCAAGATCCTATTTATGATAGTTTCTTAGTCACGTATGTAAATTTATAGAGCCTATCTCAGACTAGATAGCTCAAAATAAGCTAGGTTAAATTTCTCCTTGCTCTTTTACTATTTTTAAAAAGGTCAAATTATAATTAAATTTAAAAAATTATTAGGAATAATTAGGAATATTAGTTACTAATTTTCTCTACTCAGACTTGTTTATTAAATAGGAATAAAAATCCATTATTCCCAAATATAAAAAAAACATTTGGTGAACCTAATATACTTTGAATTTCACACAAAAACCCTAAAAAACCTAGGGTAAATCATTTTTGATTTTTTACCATAATTCCCTAATTTTTTTTATTTAAAAATTAGAACTCTAAAATAAATTTCAAAATTATCATATATTTTATAAAAACCCTAGTTTTCACATACTAGGTCCTTTTTGCATACAAACACATTCCAAACACTAGGAAAAATATATTTGCTAATTTTAGAAATATTTTCTATTTTTTCCTAAATTTTTGAAGCAAAAATATACAAATTTTCTATAAATTCATATAATTTTTTTAAAATTATCACACTAATTTTAAAAATTCATTCAAAAAATCCCCAGTTGCATATACTAGTTCCTACTTTTCTTCTTGAGGTATCACCTTACATCCATAGCCAAATTGTAAAAATGATGTTAATTTATTTTTAAAAATTTCCTACATTTATTTAAAATAATGAATAAACCATAATAGGTCATATCATGTACATGAATGATGAAGTCTATCATATGTTAGTAAAAAGTTTCATTCATTGCATTTCATGCTTAATTTCCATAATAAGGGATGATATTACAACATTTATTACTAAAAATACACAAGATTTAAATATGCCTTTTGCATACTCTCTATCTCTCATATGGAAAAATTTTCAAGTTTATCATGCTCAAGGTGTTAGCAATATTATGTTACAATTCAAATCTCTTTATGAATTTAGACACAAAAATGTGTTCTCTATCCTTTACTCTCTATTTATCATATGGAAAAACCTCCATGTTCATTATGCTAAACACATTTAAAATGTCATAATACATGTCAAAGATATTTATGCATTCTTGCAAAAATCCATCCTCTCAACCCTTTACTCTCTATCTCTCATATGGAAAAATATACAAGTTTATCATGTTAAACAAATTATAAATGTCATAGCACATGTCACAAGTTTTTATGCACACATGCACAAATTCATGCTTTCTATCCCTTATT
Source organism: Torreya grandis (assembly GCA_037957365.1). Classification (NCBI taxonomy): domain Eukaryota; kingdom Viridiplantae; phylum Streptophyta; class Pinopsida; order Cupressales; family Taxaceae; genus Torreya; species Torreya grandis. The sequence continues at coordinate 3,210,116 of JARHVA010001579.1, forward strand.
TGTTATCTTTCACGTGGAATGTTCTATATAATAATATTACTATAAAATTTATAACTCCACTTACATGAATTTTAGCCTACATGCATAGTTTCTACCTAGATGTATATGCCTCTTTGGATACTCTTGTTTCAATGTCTTATCTAATGTAGAAGAAAGAAATCCTTTTTACTCCTCTCCCTCAAGAGGGTGATAGCTACTTTCCCTCTAACTAGGTCTATAATATCACCCCTAAAAAAGGTGATTTAGCCTATAATATTTCTCCTAATGCATGCATTCTACCTATAGATTCTTCAAACCATCTTTAACATATGTGTTTACATGTTCAATTAGAAGAAACTAAGGTTTATACTTGTGAGACTCTAAGGAATCAATTCACTAGCATGAACAAGCTATTTTTAGATTTACAAATTCAAAACCAACTATTACATGAAAATATCACACCATTGGAAAATTAGATTAAAATAAAAAATCTTCAAATGTACCTTAGTGCCAATCATGTATATTCACCTTCACCTAGTCAATTGGTTGCAAACAATATTACATATCAATACTAGAAATCACAACCTAAAATAAGCATAATAAAGAATAATATTGGGAACCATTACTCATTTATCCAAAGAGGGACAACAAATATATATGATTTTATTAAAACTACTAGATAGGATGTTAATCACATTGCCTTCTATTCATTGACGAGATCCACATCTCTTACATAGACAGCCACATCAGCCTTTTTACAACTATCATCATATCTATGGAAATAGAGATAATGAGTGTTTTAGACTAAGAGATTACATTAATAGATGTACTAAAAATGGCATCATATAATTCACATAGGGGGCACTAAGATCTCCATCATGGAACTTTAGACCTCATTCCTCCATGATTGAGTCCTCCTAGGACATTCCTTTAAAGGAATCATTAGTTACTCATCATGAGAGTAATGTGGTTTATCAAATAGAGGCTCATAGGAGATATCCTATCCCACCTACTCAACAAATTTAGAGACCATTTTAATGATCTTAGCCTACATATATAAGTGGAGTCCATTGAATATATAATATATTTCCATACACATACACATCACAGAGTATTGCTTCAAAAAAGTATTCACTAGGACAAAGTTTTAAAAGACCTATTTCAAGTAACAACCCACTATGATTGGTATTAAATGAGCCACCAACATAGGTTTCAACTCCATATTGATTTATTGCTCAGTCATACACATAACAAAATACTACTTTAGATAAATATTCACTATGGGCAAGTTTTCTAGGACCTATTTCATGTAGCAACCCACTACGATTGGTTTTAAATGAGCCACCATGATACAAGACACCATGATAGGGAGTCTTTCATTAGAATCATTGGTTAGTATCATCATATCCCAACCTAATTGTACATAATATCTCCTACTAATTTATAAAAAATAGGCCAACCTTTTGGAGGCCATAACTTTTGACCCGTAACTCCATTTGAGCTCTTTTACATGCCAAAATTATTTTATCAAAAAGGTTGTTGTTTTTGATATTTTTAGTAATGTTTTCAATATTTTTCAAAGTCCATACATAATCATCTAAGGGTCCAAAATTGTAATTTAACTATTTTTTCAATATTTTTCTATTTTTAGAAATTGTATATTTTTAGAACTGGACATCAACTTTAGTTAAATTTCATGCCATAGTCTAATTATAGTGTTTAGGATATTTTGGGAGATTTTTGGGATATTTTGGGAGTTTTCAAAAATAGGCATTTTTTTTAGATTTTAGTTTTTTTAAAATTTTGCATGTAAACTCTAATTTTTGATTTGAGGTTTATTTAAACATGGTTTGGGTTTTTAATTATTTCAAGATATCAATACAAATCAATTATAAGTATTATTTCAAGATCTTGGCCTATTGGTAATTTTATTGTTCTCATTTTTTTAAGTTGCTTTACCTGCTTGATTGTGCATAGTTAGAATATTTCCAAAAAATATATATAAAAACAATATAAAATTAAAAATTAAAAAATATATATATTTAAATTATATGCATCATCCATGATTTACATTACTACTATCATGCTAGGACTTACATTTGTTTTTTCATACTATTTTATGTTGATTATATGCATTACCATGCTTCATTTGATCTCTTTTGAGTGTGTGTAGTGACTTTTAGATCCTTGATTGCTTCACTCTACCCATTGAGGAGACATTCCTACTTATATATTTGAGACACACATTGATAAATATACCCATCAGGGGAATTTTCTATATGACAACACCATCCAAGTTATGTCAATCCTACACTACACACTCTGAGTTATCATACTAATGTACATTACTTACCAGATTACACAGATTACTATATCAACATTTTAGTAGTATCTAGAACTTGTGTATCTCTTAGAATATACCTAGTCTTGTACTAAACATGTCTTTTATACTTTTACTCTTTCTTTGATTAGTTAAATGTGATTTTACCTTTGCAGTTTACATACTTTCCTTTTTTGTTTTGCATAGCTAGATGTGTTTTCATTTCAGGTTCTATTTTTATTTTTTATGTGTGACTTAGTACATTTTCCAATGTACTTTGATTCTATTCATGTGTGTATATATTTAGACATTTTACAATGTCCCTTGCTTGTATTCTTCTATGTTCATATAGCCCTTATGCTAATTTTTGTTTGTTTCAAATTGTATGTGTATATTTGAACATGCCTTCTATGTTTGCATTCTAATTTGAATGACATGTGCACATGTCCCTTGTTTGTATATCCCCTTAGCCAACCTTTTATTCTTATTTCTACCCAATTCTTGCTTTGTATGATTATTTCTTGATGACTTGTCTTTATTTGAAATGTCATGATCTATATCATGAATTTACATTGCTTTCTTGGATGCCATGATGGACATCACGTTCCACCCCTCCAACTAAAAAATAACAAATAACATCTAACATATATCATTTATATTTCTATTTTAATACATTACACATGATTTTACATTGTTATATCTATCTAGGCATACCCCTGTTGATCTAACAAATCTCTCAATACAAGCATTGCTATATCTAGAGATATCTTGTCAAATATCATTAATATATCATGTATCTATGCAACATAACACACTTGAAGAAATATTTTATTCTAAGGGTAGTAATTATAGGTTAATAATTCCTAACCATAGAGTAAATGGAAACAAACAAGGGTTTTGTCATAGAGATCAAAGATATTAGTAGTCAAAATGTCATTTAGATCACCCTATTCAAAATCTAGAGGTCAAACTTGTCAAAATAGAATAAAAGAATAGTAATTATTCTAGATTAATAGCCAATTTTAACATAGGAAAACAACATAAAAAATTGATAGAAATGCCAAACATAGGTGTGTCCTCATTTGGCCCTCTTATCCAGGTAGAAAAACACACAAGTTTTCTAGTAATAGGGAAAAATTTAGCTCAGCTACAATTTTTGGACATCCAAATTAGTCAAAGTCAGAAATTTAATTATATTTTTCTCAATAAATATAGATATAGGGGAGGTATCATGTGTATCATGATGAATCTTACTTTCAATTTTAGATTAGGTAGTTGACATAACTTCTAGATCAAAATCAATGTTTCAGACACTAGTGATTGGGGGTAATGTGCACAACATATTGGTCTTCTTTGTTTTTGAGTTCAATTTATTACCCAGTCATTCTTAGTAGTTGCATGCCTTACTCCATCTATAGGTGGTTGACATCATTTATCAAGTTGAAATTTCATACAATTTTAACTTCTTGTGTTCTTGAGTTGGTTTTTACATAAGCTTATAACATCAATTTCAGAGTGGTTTTTATACAAGCCTAACCTCAATCTTTCAAAATGGCCAAGAGTGGCCTAGTTTCCATCATACATTTGACTATCCATGCCACATTATCAGACTTTTAGAGAATCTATGGGCTCTCTGAGCCATCTCATATGAAATATATTCTATACTGATATCACTTCATAGGGCAATGATGGAGCCAAAGGTGTGGCTAGACTTTATATTCTTGAGCCACCTATTCAGAGGGATTAGACACATAGTCCAAACATAGATTGACATGTGCATGATTTATTAGCTTCACTCAGTAGGCGATGATGGAGCTAAAAGTCCTACCTTTGCATTCTTGAGCCAATTTCTATGGAATTAAGCACATAGATCCATTCATGATATAAATTTTGGTACAACATCATCCACCATAATCTAATATTACTCAGCCTACTCAAGATCAAAAAGGTTTTATATTTGTTTACTTACTTGATGAGGTGTATTCATTCCTTTCTCTTCCTTTTCATTTTACTCATCTTTTGTATGTTCTTATTTTATATCACATGTAATAAGAACTGATCTACTCTTTGTTTTATTTCATAGATTCACACTTGTATAATGTGTTCTCTATGCACTATCCAACATTACTCAGCATCACACAAGCTTCATGGGCTTCACCTTTGTAGGTAATTTTAGGTACACTTTTTATTCTATCTTTTATCCTATTATTTTTATTTGTTTCATCACTAGAATAAAGTGGGGGGGGAGGAAATATAGTCATATAAAATGCAAAATTTGGTTACTTGATCATGACTAATGATACCCAACCCATAGGTCACTCTTTTTTTCTCTCTTCACCATCTTAGGTTCTTTTTCACTAATTCCTAGACATTATTATCCTTCCAAACATAATCCTAGATGACCCATACTACTTTCCCCATGATAAATCCATCCCCCTAGGTCACATAACCTCTATAAAATAGTGCACAACTTGGACTATAGCACTAAACTCTAAGGTATCCCACTTTTGATGATGTTGTCCAAGTGTATTTTTATTCCCAATAGTCAGATTCTTTTGACCCTTATCTTTGTCTTTATTGGCCTTATGCAAATACATCTAACCCATGATCAATTGTCTCCTATATAAACCCATTCAAATCTTATTTAGAAGGGTTGGCACTCATTTACAAGAGAGAAACAAGAATACAAGTACACTCAAGCACTTTTCGCTATTCTTTGCATACAACCTTTGAATATTATTTCAAGATTATTCAAACCTTTACACTAGTCCCTAGCCATTTGAAGTACACCCAATTTTGCATCTAATTTCATTTTCATACACAATTTCACCAAGAATTTTAATGAGAGAACTGCATTAGCTTGATCCCTCCTTAGAGTATTGGTATGTAGGCAATGTGCCCATACATAGGGTGTGAAGTGCATCCATCGTATCTTTTACACACTAACCCATTTTTCCTATCTATCAAAGTTTATTTAAATTTCATATAAGATCCAAGTACAAGAATAATTAACTCTATAGGGATTTATATTAATAGCAAAGACCTAAAAATTTGTACATAGGCTCACTTTAAGCAGGGAAACAAAAACTAGAAAGCTTAAAATCTTAGGACAATAAAATTGAAGAAGGACTATAACACTAGAACCTAGGGTGTCCACTTTCATAGCTCCCATCCAATCAAAAATGAAGTCCAGGATCTTATTTGTGATAGTGTCCTAGTCTTGCATGTAAATTTATAGACCCTTTCTCAGACCAAACAACTTATAATAAGTTAATTTACATTTCTCCTTGATCTCTTACTATTTTTAGAAAGGTCAAATTGTAATTAAATTTCACAAATTAGTGGCCATAATTAGGAATATTATTTAATAATTTTCCCTACTCAGACTTGTTTATTAAATGGGAATAAAACTTCATTATTCCAAAAAATAAAAAAATAGAAACACTTTTGAGTGTTTAGATCTCTTGATATGGCCCTCATTCTAAAGATAAAATGTAAGGCAAAGGAACCTCAAATTTAGCCTTGAATCTTTGTTGGATACCTTGAAGGTGTTAAGGGATATAAAATTTTCCATCATACCAATCATGAGTTATTCATTGAGATAAGTGTTTATATTTAAGAGAGTCCTGTAAAACCCACACTTGACACCTCTCTCTCTTCGTTAGATACACTAGGATTTGATGATGTTTCTAACATTTTAGATCAACTTAAATAACTTCCTAATGATCTAAATTCTTTTTCTAATTCTGATGATGAGAGTAGTGATGAGGATTAACCTCCTCCTTCTCTAAAAATATCTCTAGAGGATGATAAATTTCCTCCTGAATCTTTGAGTAATAGTATTATTTTGGATAGATAGAAACTATAAAGTTCTAGCCAATGGGTTGGAGATCTGTTAGACACTAGGAAAAATTGATCAAAATTTTAGGATGCCCCACATCTTTAATTTCATTTGCTTCTAATCCATAATCATTTTATGAGTCATTAAACACTCCTATGTGTGATACTACTATGGAATATGAGTATAGTTCCTTATAGTGGGATAACAATTGGGTTTTAGTCACACTTCCTAAGTGAAGAAAACTCATGAGTTATAGGTGGATGTACTAAATAAAATTTGTATTAGATGGGTATATAGACAATTTAAAAGAATTTTTAATATAAAATGGTTTTATTAGGTACCTAGCATGGAATATATTGATATTTTCACCCTAGTTTCTAAAATTAACTCAATCTAACTCATTCTTTCCATTGTTGCAGCTCATCACTAGGATCTTCAATAGATCAATGTAAACAGTGCCTTTCTTCAAGGTGAAATTAGAGAAAATATACATGGAGAAACCATAAGGATTTTTATAATATTATTCCTTATTCAAAAACTTCATAAATCTATCTATGTCCTCAAACAAGCTCAATCTTGGTATGCTAAAATGGACTCCTTTATTATTTTGATTGGTTTTACCTGATGCTATTTTGATCTGAATGTCTACATTTTTTGATATGATGAGTCACCATTGATTATGCTTCTCTACGTGGATGAAATATTGATAACAAGGAGTTATTTATCCACCACCATAGTAGTGAAAACTTATTTGTTTGACAAGTTCCAAATGAATAACATGGGATTACACAACTTCCTCAGGATTGAAATTTCTTAGTCTGATTCTAAGATGACTATTGCATAATCCATGTATGCTCTTGATTTGATTACATAGTTCAACATGGCTAACTATAATCTATATCCAACTTGAGCTACACTAAAAAGTAGCTAAGTAGATTATCCACTAATTTTAGGGTACTCATAGTTTTGAGATTTATTATGGAGTACTCATTGGCATTGACTTGATTGGTTAGACAAATTTAAATTGGGCTGATGATTTTCATAATCTTAAATCTATTGTATGCTATAATTTATCCCTTAGTTTAGGTTTGATTATTTGGTCAAACAATAATAATAATGATATTATTTTATCTTCTTCTATGGTATAATACAAAGAAGATGTTAATGTTTCCACTAAGTCTATTTGGTTTTAAGGGATTCTCCCTAAATTTGGCATCCATTTTCTATGACCAATAGTCATCTTCTATGACAGCCAAAGCATAATCTAGATCTATAGGAATCTAGTCTTCAATCAATGGTCCAATAATATACATACACACACACACACACACACACACACACACACACACACACACACACATATATATCTATTTTCATATGTATTTAATTTGGAATCTCATCCATGATCAGGTCATTTATATTTACTACATCTAGATAATAGATAAAATTGTTGATATATTCACCAAAACTTTCACTAAGAGCAAATATCTTCATATATAAACTCTTCTCATGGTTCAGGTGGCTTTGAATTCATCCTCCTTTGGGGGATAATCTCTATGTACTTGAGTAACTCATTAGGCCTTTGTTCCAAGACCCAATTCTTAACCCACCTAAGCTATGCTTAAGCAAGGGTGTTAATGTAGGCTTATTTCCACTATGTCATTTTACATACGTGGTCTACTTAGCTTACTTAGGTTTACTAAAAATCATTAGGGAATATAATCCCACATGCATGACGATTTTTGGACATGTATATATTACACCTATATAGTTAAAATTCCTATGTAATTTTTGGCTAATGATTAATAATGCAACTTTTATTTGTGAAGACAAGCTTCTTCTTTTTGAGTTGATTCTTTTGGATTTCACTACTCCATATAGGTTTAATTCATGTATTTGATCCTTAATTTTGACTTAATTGATTAGATCCTATTGATTTGATATAAAATTCTCTTCATAAGTGTCTATGAGTGAAATTCTAACATATAGTTTTTTTTATTAGACATAGTTGTCAGTTATTACATTGTCTCAGACCCAAAAATTCTTTCACAGATAAAATCACTTTGCCTAAACATCGATGCATTATGTTATTATTTTATTTTTTTGCACTTGTCATAATGAACATGTGATATAAATTCTAAGATATAAACATTAAAATGCCTCATAAAACTCATTTATACAACAAAAAATTCACTAGGAGCATCTCATACATATTTTCTATCATTATTTGTCTATCCCTTCTTGTTCATACCTTAGTTCCTTGCACTGCAAAAAACATGTTGATATTTCTCCATTAATTTTACATTTATATCTTAATATAAACATAATTTGTTGAATGTAATGATGTTATTAATTGATTATGTTGACCAATTACACTTATTATTTCATGCTTTATGTTTTTGCTTTTATGCTTCATGTCTTGTGTCTATTCACTATTTTGGATTATGGATATTTTAACATGTCCTTGTGTGTGACTATAAGCCTATTTTATGTTTATATAATTGTGTGAGTGATATTTGAATATGTTCCTTTTATGTGGTCCCTTGGTCTTATATTACATTCTTTGTGTGTGCATGTCATAGCCATGACACTTGTTGCTCTTATTTTCTCAGTTTTCAATGTCATGATGGACATCATGCATCTTCCCCATTTTATAATACCATGATAACTATCCTGCATCTCTCCCTATGTAGTTTTATTCATATTTTAGAACTTAGTTTTGATCACTTATTTGTGTGCCTCATTGCTAACATCTATCTTGAAAATGTCACTATATATGTTTGTTTCCACATGATTCTCATTACAACTAATTTTCTCAATTTATATATGATGATTCCATAATATTCATGTTATCATTAATATTCAAGTTCATATATTTTCATATCTTACATAGTTTTTTATTTTGAGCTAAGTTATTATGCAAGATTCATAACTCACCTCATAAGAGGGGGCATACACAATGGTTTGTATTAGAGAATAAGATACAACAATATAAAAAATAGTTAGAAAATCAATAACATTTAAACAATTGATCATGATTTATACTTAGAATTCACCCAAAACATAGTTTTAGATTAAAAACTCCATTTGGACAAGGGCGTGGGCTGACCATATCTAGAATAGTGACATATTTTCCTAGTAGGTAGAAAAAGGCAATTTCCAAAATTCATAGAGTGTCACTCATTCTATAGACTAGTTACAATATTTATTAGAAAAAGGTTTAAATTTTTTACATAACTTTGTCTAAAAAATTGATTATAATGGGGTCATCATGTGTGGCATGTACTAAAATATTTGTAGATATGTCTTATTAAAAAAATAGCTTGATATCATTGAGTCTTAATATATACATATATATTTAGATATCAGATTGAGGGCATGTTTTTGGTACATGACCACCTTGGTGCTCCATGTTTGCACTAATTTGTTGTTGGAGTGGAAATACTTGTCGTTATGTATGTTTTGTACACCATAATCAAATAAAATTATCTTTTTCACTAGTTTTGTAGTATTTTTTCAATATAAATTAACCTTATTCCATTTGAATTGGTTGGTTCACCCTTTTATAATATTTTTTCACTATAAATATATAATATAATCTATATAGGGATTCCAAGCTACTCTACCCACCCTAAGTGTGTAATGATGAAGTCAAAGCAAAATTAAATTTTTACCACACTCTCTTTTCAATGATGTTTGGTAAATGCATAGTAAAATATAAGTGTTTCAATATATACATACATACATACATACATACATAATATATATATATATATACATATATATATACACATATATATATACATATATATATATATATATATATATATATATATATATATATATAAGGATCCTACCCCCTCCAATCATTACTTTTTGCACTAAAAAACACAATGACTAGTGTATCCCATCAGATGTATTCATTTCTTATATATATATATATATATATATATAAGTTATCTTATATTTAATTATTTTTTGTCTTAAGTAAGGAATAATTTTATACATGTTTCATTTTAGTTTCTTTTTGAAGAATAATTCAACATTGTGACCTAAATTCAAGACTATTTTTCATAGGTAAGTTTAAGTAGACTCTTTTTATTTTACTCTAGTACTTTCACTTTTATTACATTACTAGAATAAAAGAGGGGAAATATAGACATATAAATTAAAATTAAATTTGAATTAGTGTACTTATGACCACTCATTATACACACTTAAATCATGCCTTATTCGATGGTATTTGGACCGCCTTTCCTTCATTTATAGGTGAATAAATAATTACTAAAAATATCTAATGAATCAAAATTCCCCTATTTCTCATTATAAATAGCTCAAAATTATCCCTTAAATAATCCATATTTATAGATCATGTCATTTGTCATTAGATAAGGCTAATCCATTTGGACTATTTTGCTCCTCAACCATATCTAGTTTGGTGTCTTACATCCTCCCATAAAATAAAGGATAGTTGCTTAAACTAAACCTCATGTAATAGGTCATGACACATGTTTAGTAATCCCCATATGAAGGAATTCTTAAATGACCACTATAATTCCATAATTTCAATAAATTTCTCACCAAGGGGATCATACATGAAAAATAACTAGAACATCTAACTACACATTGAGAGAAAAACATCTATTTTTCCCAATGATAATTTCACATAGCCCTAGTAGCCTTGAGTTAAGTCTGCATATATCTCTAAGGTCAAAATTTAATTTTTAAGAAATTAATCACATTATGATTGAAATAACATTTATACTATTGTAATACTATTTAATACATGTAACCATAACATGGAAAAGCTATATGGAGTTATATCCCTCTTTAGAGTATTGGTTTGTAGGTAGTTCTCAACATAATGGGTGTTAAGTTATAGCAAAAATTCAATCACTAACCCATTCATCTATTTTATTTTTTTGTCCTTCATGGTCTATTGAGATAGGGTTATTAGTGAAGAATAAGGTACAAGTGGTTATTACAACATATCAAGATCTATTGCATAGTGAAATAAAAAATACAGGTGAAGAAAACATGTCACATCAGTCACAAAGATGAAATCCTCACTATATGTCAGTATACCCTAAGGAAAAAACATAGATGACCCCTATCTAATTTATTTAGATTTATCTTAGATCTCAGTGAAACACTATTTTTGATTCATAGTGTCATCACATGGTCAGTTTCATAGTTACATTCATAGTCCCACATTCTTATTTTCTAGCTACATTGTTTCCTTCAAATCCATTTATGTCATTTATTGCATATTTGTAAAATTATAATTCTACACCAAAATGTTAATTATGTAATTAGTATTTATATTTTCTAAATTTGATAAAACAAGTACATATGAGCATTCCCTTGATGGGATCTTTGATTTGTAGGAAGATAATCTATTGTGCATGACTTCCTAATGTTTTTTACCTTACATATACCATATATTCTTATATCTTGACACACATATGTACATATAATTTACATTGAACATTATTTGATCCTGTGGATTTGTTTTCACTTAGACATTGAATTTTGATTATCTATCTTGATATCGACATATATGAAATTTATCCTATGATGATACATATTTTATAATAACTTTATCTTAGAACACATTGTTTTGGGAATAATACTTGCTCACCCTTGCATATTGACTATCTATACCTATTATGGCCTAAACTGATATATTTAAATCACCTATATATATACTTACCTATTGTTACATGAGCACATACACTAAATATTGACCATTGAGAGCATGTTTAATATTATTTCCACATACACATTTGAGCTACGATATTTCTATTCACATTTATAGTGGGGGCACATTACTTTCCTTCACTTGATACACATTTCCACAATATTAAATTAAATGCACATTATGTTTTTAAATATGATATGGATTTTTCAAATCACTCCTTTTATTCTATTTTCTAAGCCTCATTACTTGGCCTTACTTTATTATATATATGCATGTCAAAATTTCATTTATTTCCAAAAAAACCAAATGTTCAAAAAAAGGACCTATGCATGGCATGTTTTTATTATTTTCATGATTTATGATTCACCATTTATGGTATACTATATGTACATATTTTATATACATATGTATTTCCCAATAATCAAGTGTGAAATGAAGGACATATTGATTTCATATGACATGAACACACAAATGTAGAACATTCCTACACCCAAGTTTTACCTTGATATAGTGGGGTGTGTTTCCATTAGGAACATCTTGATATTATACATAGGTTTTATATTTATAAAAGCATTGAAATTAATCATATTGAGCCACTTTCCACTGACTATACATTATTTTATCTAACTCATACTAATTATAGTTATATTTCACTAGATATTATATTTTTATATATCAGATGATGGCATACGTTGATTGTGTAGATTAACCTTACTTGTTATATGTATTATTGATGTTGTTGTGTGGTACATGATGAGAAACTTGATTATATATTTAATTATCTGACTCTTTATCTATTTTAAGTTTTATTTTTTTGGATGTGACATTTAAGTATCCATTATGCATATTTAATTCCTTGTGTGACATTTTATTGTCCATTGCATGTGGCTCTTTCCTTATGTGACATTAAGTGTTATTTCATGTGATTAATTGTGTGTGTCATGGAAATGAAATAATGTTTTAATAATTTAATATTTCCATATGTGTGGATAAATATAATATTATTTTTTGAGCTTGTTTATGTTGTGATCCATATCACATACTCCTCTTCTTATTTGTGGTGCCATGATATTTAAGAAGCATTTTTTTGTAGTTATTACTCAATTTATGGATACTAATTTCTATGCTGACTATTAAATATGTTTATAATTATTATATATATTTTTTTGACACTTGTATGCTTTATGATGCATTTTTATTACATGTTTAGATGATATATTCTTACTATTATGACATATTCTCCATATTTTTATATATTTTACGTATAATGTGATGCGTATAAATCCTTTTTAGATGAGTAATTAGTAGGATATATTCATAACCTATAAATGGGGGAATACATATTGTTTATTCATAGAGACTAAGCCTTTACAATTGGATATTCTAGGTTTTTGGCACATATTATTTTATAATGGTACTAGTTTACATAGATTATTACAAGTTTTACTCAGACTATGATAGGTTTGACATAAAAATGGGAGTATATATGAATCATATGTCATGATTTTATATGATTATGAGTGTAAATTCATGTATTATATGACTTGGATTACATATAATATCATATTTGTGGCATATGAGAGGATGCATTCATATTTTCACATATATCATGACACTTCAACATTAGTTATTAGACTTAAAATACATAGTTTTATATATTGAGAACATAAGTAGGGTATATATGTCACATTATAAAATAATTAAAATAATTTATTACACAAACATTACTCAATAATCTCTTACATTGAATAATATAATCTGTTTATAGTGGTTGATTCAAAAAAATTATGCAAATGCTTAGGCATTTCTTAGATTTATTGGAACCCATGACGATTTTCATTTAATAGATAAAGTGAGTTGTGTGGGATTGAAGTTTTTCATTCTTAAATTTTAGAAGTTTATCCATTTTCAATGAGAATTGGGGCATATTTAGATCAACCCCATGGTTTAAAACTAGCATTTTCGAGGAACATGACCACCCAAATTATCCATTATATCTAAAAGATAAGTCTATATAAGGCATCTTGTTTCACATAATTATTAGTGTATTCATTCCTTATAGATTTAATTTCACATATGTTCAATGGTTTACTTAATATTTATATCATAATTGAAAAATAGATTTCTATATGTTTTATTACAGGTTTGCATTGATTAAGGTGCAACACTCAGTACCCACTTGAGCATATGCATCATGATATTCTTAGATATCACATTATATAATTTTATTCTAGAAATTACATTAATAGAATAAAATTTGGGAAAATGTAGACACTTATCAAGGATTTTTTTAAGGAACCAACCTAAAAAGTTATAGAATGGGTGGATAATTTGTCTAGACCTAGATTAACTAGTCTTGAAAATCTTACTACAATGGATTTTGTGTTGGATTTTTTTTATTTTTTAATAATTTTCCATAGATGGTGTAATGTCATTTTTTAAATTAATTTATTATTATGGGAAAAATGATCATTCCAATAATATATTTGGTTTTATATAAGGATAAAATAAAATAATTTTATTTAAGATTGATTATTTGGACCCAAAATATTCATTATTTCTTAATTTTAATAATAAGGGCCAAGTAATTACTAAAATATTATTATTGAATACTTTATTAGCAAAAGTGGGGCATGAATTTTAAGGAGAAAGATAATGATGTGGGATTTAAATTGTATTAATAAATTAATTTTTATTTCTTATCCTCAACAAAAGATGGAAAATTTGGGAAAATTTGAGAATAAGATAAAAGAAAGAAAAATAGACTCAAAACAAATTATGGAAAGTGGAGGAATATAAAAACTAATGGATATTTATTTTAAAAAAAAATTATAAATCAAGGATCTAGATTTTTTCACCCCTCTTAGGCCCTGTTTGTTATTTAAATTCCATAATTTCTTTATAATGGATCTTTTACTAAACTAAATAATTTCTCTTATATAATAGTGTTCAACAGATCATCCTAGAACAAAAAATATTAGATGTTGGAAGTCTTTGGACATAAACCAATTGATCACAAGGATTTTAGTATGAAACCCATATGATCCATAGGTACAATTTCATAAAAAAAAATATAATAGAGTTTTAAGGTGTGCAGATTCCACCAATTTTTAGTATTTTATATAGGTAGTTGGTGTGAATAGAGGTTATAGAAGATTTTTTAGTTTTTAAAAAAAATTATCAAGTTTATTTTGGTTTATGTTAAGGTTATATTTTAGTTTTGTGTGATCATATTATAAGTGTTGTGTATGTATGTTTTTCTTTGAGTAGTGTTTGTAGTGTTACTATGTAATTCTAACAAGGGTTTTTTCCATACTATATATTTTGATCCATAACTATCATGGAATAATTATTATAGTGATTTTTTATTTTTTTGGTCTTATTTTTATGTAATAAATTTTTATATACATGTCATTTTATAGTTACTATGTTAATCCATAAAAAATATTAAATTTGGGTTTCACTAGCTATTGTAGAGAAGGGCATAAATTTTACAAAAAATATTCCCAATATTGATTTAATTTAGGATCTAGTATTTATATATAAAATTTAGTAAGGGGAAATGATATTGGTATCATATCCATAATATTTATATCTTGTAGGGTTTTTTTAATGGATGCTTCTAAGTGAGAGAGAAACTAGATATTTTAAATGGGTACATTGATTTTTTTATCATGGGAAGATTCTTGAGATTTTTAAAATATATAAAAAGGTAGATATTACTAAAGATAAAATGATATAAATAAAAAGGAAAAAATATAAAATGACCAATTTGATTCAAATCTTTATGGATAGCATGAAAAATTTAGTTCCCATTAAAACATCTCAAAAGGAGGATGATACTAGAAATAAACTTAGGGGAAAGAAACTTCCCTTATGTTGGAGTAAACAATAGGTGAATCTAGAAAAAGGAATCAAAAGATCCAGAAAATAATACCATATAACCAAAAGATGTGTTGTATAAATCATAACAAAAAAATATCAGGGAATCTAGTGTGATGGTGGATCATAAAGAAAACTCATATTTACAAGAAAGTGAAAGGAAGAAAAACTTGGATGAATATGCCATATATTTAGCAAGTATGAAATTTTATAACTTAATGAATTATAATATTATATACCAACAATATAATCATCTTAATGAATTCAAGGAGGAACTATTAATTGTTGAATGCAAAAGTGAGAAAGTTGTTCTTATTCAGAAATCACACATGAATATTCAAAACATTGAATCGATGCTACATAAGGGTGATTTAGGTTATTTTTAGGATATTTATACACTTGAAGGCAAGAAAAATATTTGGTGTCATCATATTGATGGTGTTTTAGTATCACTAGTATCAACAAAAGAATACATGCATTTAGATCATTCCTATAAAAACAAATGGAATGCCTTGAATTAAATAGTTTATGAGTAGGAGTTCTATAATGGCCTTATTTGGAGACATGCACATAATGAAAGTGTCTCATGAGATAATAATGTTAGTTTTAAATTCATAAGAATTTTTAGATAAGAAATTAATGGTAAGTAATTTGATTGTCTTCATGATTATATATTATGATATGAAAGCAATAATACTAGTAGATATTTGATGCTTGATGCTTTATTATTGAAAACTTGTTGTCATTGTGGAAAATACCATAATAAGGATGAAATATTTCATATATTTTTAAGAGTATGGTATCCAAGAGTTTGTTTGAGACACTTATTATTAAAATTATAAGTGAATCTTGCTATTGAAAGGAAACTTACCACATTAGAGACAAGTACAGAGGATGTAATGAGGATTCATTTTTTTTGTGATGATTGGTTAAGAATGGATAAATAATATAATATGATAATAACTCAAGTAAAAAAAACCATATATAAAATTAAGGAAAACAATTTATTTCATGGATCATGATAAGCAAGTGTTGAGGAAATAACTAGGTGTAACTCTACATCATGCTTAGGAAATTAAAAAGGATATGTTAAGGAAAAAAAAATTTGGGATGCAAGTGTAAGTGATTTATTATTTAATCCATGAAGTAATAGAATAAAATGGTGACCATTTTGACCATTTTTATCAGTATAATTTAAAATATGAAAGATATGGCAATAACATAGATCTACTTTAGACTACTTCCTTTCAATATTTTGGTCATCATGGAAATTACTCTAAGCATGAGGTAAACGTGAAAGTTATGATTTTTAATTAAATACGTAGATATATTTTCCCTCATGTTGAATATTTTCTACACAAATGGGTGTGGGATATTGGTGATATTTTATTAATTAATAGGGTAGAAAAACCAAGTTTTACAAGGATCCTATAATCACTAAAGTGAAATACAAATAGTATCAACAGGCTGAGCAAAGTCCATCCATAAAAAACATAAAAAAAAAACACTAAAATTAAACTAAAAGCAAAGAAAATATAAATAAAAAATAGAGATCAAGAGAGTTTCCTCTAGTTTTTATTCATCATGCTCAAGATTTTTCACTAAGTTGTCCTAATTAGCCTTTGTAATATCATCCCTTATGTGGTTCTCAAGTCCTTCAGCTATTTTTTTAGGAAAAATCATATGAGGCTAATTTTGTCCTTTGACCTTTAAGGTATTATACTTTGTGGGGGCCACCTTGGGGGAACCCAATGGGGGGGATCCCAAGATCTTGGGTGATTGTATCATAGGGATTAGCGCTGGTTGAGAAGACTGAATGAAAGATTGCACCATGGACTCATCCTATCTATGTAGAGCATTCCAATACTATATAATCTTGATAAGGGCCATCCCTACCTCTTATACCTTGGATTTTAACTTCTGCAACTACACTTTTTTCCTTTTCATCTCCTCAAATAGAATGCCTTTAACATTTTGGGTGGTCTCCTTAGGAGTACCACATCGAGGGTGATTGTCTTAGGTTTAGGTATGAACAACTTGAGGGGGAGGTCATCGGTAGGGGATTTGGAAAGGCTAGCTTGGGAGGTACTTTTAGAAGGTTGATGGGATCTCTAAGGATCTTAGTGATATATTGATAACTATAAAAAGGAATTTTTAAGATCAATATCACTATTGCAAATAATTTCATAATCCCATACAACTAGATAAGAAGAAAGTCCAAATTGACTAAGGATGAGCATAAGGGAAATGTTTTAATTGATAATAAGTATTAGTGTTTTAATATTTTGATTCAAATTCAAGAAATAAAAGGATGTCACCTCTTATATAATAATGACAAGGGAATAGATCATAAACTAGTTCCTAATATTGACATGATATATTTCATATGTGATGGGTTATATTCAAGTGTAGATAATCTCACTTGAATGAAATGAATAATTATTAAATTCAAGGAGGGAGAATATTATTACCATCATGGCAAACATTTTTGTTTAAAACAACCCGAAAACCATATTTCCAAAATATCCATACACATTTAAACATGGGATCCAGGGCATATTTATAGAAAAGCAAAGTAAACATCATGTTGAATTTCAATTTTTTCTAATATGTGTATTATAGTGTTTAGTCATTTACTCTCAAGATCACATAAAGATATGTAAGTTATACATATTACACATTTAGACTTAAGTTCCATGATATTTCTCCTTCTTAGGATATATAGAGGAGAATTTTTAAAATCTAAAAATCACTTTAATGAGAACCTCATGTATTTTTTGGAGGCCATTCAATAAAAAATTTTGTACACTTTGGATAAAATAAAATATACATATATTAACTTTATTGGAAATGTTTTTTTTCATATCAATTCATGAAAAATGAAATTATTTCAATGAATCGAGATGCTTTTATCATTTATAGCACATATCCAAAGTTTTTAAGGAATAATGGGTGATACATAACTTATGCATCTTGTAACCTTATGGAAGATTTTAGGAGAATTTCAATAGGTATTGAGATTAGTAACAAAATATAGAAGGAAAAAAGATAAAGAATATTTGTACTAGGTGGAAGCAACGAGAAGGTGGGCAAGTTTCATTAATAGAAACATTTGATTTACAATTTTCAAAACCTAAATTTTAGCAAGAGGGTTTCACTAGGGTCCAATAAAATATTCTAACATATATCCCTATCAAATTGGTGTAGTGGAAGCATGGTGAAGAGTTCTGTAGATTGATTTGGGATTTTCATAGCCTAATTTAGTAAAATTAGATTTTCATAGCCTGATCCAAGTCAAATATGGAAAATTATAATCATGCATCACATCATGGATCTCTTAAATGTTTTAATTTATGATTTTGTGACTCATGTACATTTATTTGATATTTATTCTCATGAGGTCAAGTTATTTTTGAAAAAAATGATCAATTTACATGAGTTTTACAAGGATGTTTTGGATGTTATGGAAATTATATCTTTCAGTTCTCTTTGGAAAAAGTTGTTTATCTTGATGTGTACATGATTTATATTACATGGTCAATATATTTTGATTCATCACATTTGTGTGATTATTCTTGAGCATCATGATTTGTAATTGCTTGTGGGCAAACAATTTTGGGAAGGGCAAACTATCATGTCACTTTTTTAATTAATTTATTCTTATGAAAATAAATTTCATTAAAATATTATATTTGGGTTTAATTATGGATAAAATAAAATAATTTTATTTAATATTGATTATTTGTACCCAAAATGTTTATTATTTATTAATTTTGATAATAAGGGCCATGCAATTAGTAAAGTATTATTATTGAATGCTTTGTTAGCCAAAGTGAGGTGTGGTAATTTAAGGATATGGATAATTTTAAATAAAATTAATAAATTAATTTTTAATTCTAATCCTAAACAAAATATGGAAAATTTTGGAAAATTTGAGAATAAGATAAAAGCAAGAAAAGTAGAATCAAAGAAAATTATGGAAAGTGGAGGAAGATGATAACTAATGGATTTTTATAATTAGTTTTTTTTATCTTTATAAAATAAGGATATATATTTTGACACCCCTTTTGGGCCCTATTGGTTATTTATATGCCATAATTTTATTTTGAAGGATCTTTTGCCAAATTAATTAATTTCTCTTGTTGAACAACATTCATCAAATCATCCTCAAATAGAAAATCTTGGATATTAGAGGTATTTGGATAGAAAACCATTGATAAAAATGATATTAAGATGAAATATATATGATATTTAGGTATAATTTCAACAATAATTATAATAGAGTTTCAAAGAATGTAGTTACAGCCAGTTTTTAGTATTTTATATAGGCACTTGGTGTGAATAGAGGATATAAAAGCTTTATTAGTTTTTTTGGTTAGTTACAATAGTTATTAAGTTTATTGTGTGTTTATTTTAAGTTTATATAAGTATTATATATTGTTTTATGATCATCCTATAAGTTTTGTGTATTTATGTTTTGCTTCGAGTAGTGTTTGTAGTGTTACTATGTAGATCTAGTAAGGGTTTTTCCCCAAACTAAATATTTTGATATAAAACTATTATGGACCAATTATTACAATTATTTGTAATTATTTTAGTCTCATTTTTATTATATAAAATTTTTTATATTTTTTGGTTTGGACTTACTATGTTATTCCATAAAAATTATCAAATTTGGGTTTCACTAGATAGTGTAGAGAAGGGTATAAATTTTATAGAAATTATTCCCAATACAAATTTAATTTTATATATGGTATTTATCTATAAAATTTAGTAAAGGGACATGATATATGGAAAGGTGAATTTTTTTAAAAAATTACAATTTATTAAGAAATGGTGAATTTATCATTTAAAATAAATGGAGGTTGAAGTAAAGGAAATGGTAGTTCATATACAATATTTACAAGAACTTCACTTAAATAAATGTAAATATTGATCATTATTAATGGATTAAAGAGAAATTTTTATATAGTAAAGTTTGTGGGAAATGGGTTATTCACATTATGTGGGATTATTGTAAATGTGGAGGGCTAAGATAAAGATAATAAATTCCACCATTAATATACTTATGTGATTTTATTGCACTAGGAATGATAATATTAGAATTATATCATGAATATTTATTTCCATATCTTCACAAAAGTTAAATGAGTTTCATAACAACTAAAAGAGATTTGCTAAACTATATTTGGCCTAAGTATAGTTCTATTGAATTAATTAAAATTCATGATTATTTTTTTAATGTAAAACATTTAAAAGAGTTTCAATATTCATTTATTAAGGGATTACAATCCATGGGAATTTACATCCTACCATTTCTATCTTCATATTATTAGACTACTAAGGTAATAATGGATTTAAGGAAACATATTCGGCTATATTGGGAATGATACAATAGACATTTTTATTTCACATTCATTTCCATATATTTTGAATTTAACTAATGTGCATGCTATAAATCAACTTTCTAATTTTTCTTGGAATCATCAATATTACTTCTTGTACATGATATTCTTTTATGTTTCATATATTTTATCTATGGCTAGAAAGTTGATTGAAATGTCTCCCAATTTATTTATCTATAGTGAAGACAATCATTCTATCTTTTAGTATCCTATATTTGACATTCACTTAAGAAAGATATTATCCTTTCAATCAAGGGATGGTTTGAGTGTGATAAAAGATATTCTTAGGGTTGATTATGTCAAGATGGATATGAGAAGTATATTTAACTTTGAATTTGCTTCATAATTTATGAGAAACCTCATTAAATTCATGTAAGATAAAATATTAGTTGATAAAATTTCTACTATGATTATTTAGATTAAGTTAAAAGGTCAGGTGGATAAGGATATAAATGTGACTAATTCAATGATTCTCAAAATGCATCATGTATCTTATGTAGAGTTTTGAGATATGGTTTCAATGTCTATCTTCATGGAATAATATGAAAGGATATTCTCATTAGTTTATTTTTTTGAGAAAATGTATAGTTACCTAGTAGAGGGATAACACTTGTGGAGATAAAATTTTTTAGTCTTGGATATAAATTCTCTTTGGCTTGCCCCCAATCATTGTCACCATTTCTAGAGAATTGTAGACTCATTGTGGATACAAATATAGTTAAATATATATTTATGGTAGTTAGGATAGAATATTATTACATGATAAATTTCAATCATGAAATAATAATAATGGATGTTAGTCTAGGCATGTCATGAAATGAATTTTTGATGGTCCCTCACTTTGAATTGTTTAGAATTTTGTGAAGATTATTTACAATTTGTAAATATTAAGAAGTTTTTATGTATCTAATATATATATATGTTAGTATATAGATTTTATTATCTATTTTTTTCTATTTTTTTAATATAATAACTATAAATAATTTTGATATCTTAATATAAAATGGTAAGAAACACTTTAAACCTTCTTTACCAATTATGTTATTTTATATTTGATAATTAATGATGAAAATATAAATTTCATAATAATGAAAAAAAATTATTAAAAAAGATAGGACATCTTAATCTAACACCACAAATAAATTTTCATCAACATAATCAATATAGATCAATAAAAATTATGAATTAGATATCCTTTCAAACCACTTTCAATTTCAGTGTTTTATAATCATCCAATTATTGGAAAAACATAATTAAAAAAATTTATTATTTTAAAATCATCACATTATGGAAATCCATCATATGCTTTTACAATCATCATGCAATTACATAATCACCCTTAAAAAGAATTGTATGTTTGAAAAATCATTGCATCTTTTTAAAAGTATAAAAAAGATCATAAACATGAAATTTGTAGTATAATTAGTATATAAAAATTCATTATATTAGAATTATCTATTATCATAATTTTTAATAGTAAATATATGGATACAAAACCAAAACTTATTATGTAATACTATAAATTTCACCCAATCCCAACCATTGCTATTAAACACATATTATATAGTGACCTATGGTTGGGGAGGACCAATGACACAAGTGATGCTACGAAACACAATAAAAATTTCTCTTTTTATTCCTTTTTCATTATATGTGAACTAATATTTTATAAACATTTTTACATTCCTCCACTAGAGTGGATGAATCAATTTAAGAAACATCAACCTCAACTTTCTGCTAGTTAGGTAAGCCACATAATGTTGAATCTTAAGAAGAAACCATGACTCCCTTTCTAGATCCACTTAATCCAAAGTATGCTAGTGCATAAAATATGAGTAGGAATACCTTGGTCTAGGCCATGGAATCACACAAAAATACAATAGGATAGACTCTCTATGGTAAGTTTTCATTTTTGGAAGAGTGAAGTAGATGATTTGGTAAGACATGTATTTTTTTATAGTAATTCTAAGCAAGGGGGTTAACTTATCATCATTTAGTGAGGGTTATTTTTTAATTATGGAATGTTAATATAAAATATGGATCATCATTATATTATTTGATTCACTTGAAACTTAGATTTCAATATAATAAAATTAAGTGAGATGCCATTAAAATAATTAATAGAATAAATGTGAACAATGGACTAAATGTGATATCATTTTTAGTAGTTAAAATGCTTATATCTACATGTTAGACATCATCACAGGGTTCTAAATGCATCACATTATTAGAAATACATAACAATCTTGGAAATGCATCATGGGCATTAAAAATTCATTGTAGGATTCAAAATACATTATAGGGTTATAAATGCACCACTAGATTCAAAATTAATTGAAACATTTGAAATGAATCATAGGATTAGAAATGCATCATAGGCTTGGAAATGCATTTTTAGTGTTAGAAATGCATCACAAGTTTGGAATTACATCACAAGATTCAAAATGCATAAGAGGGTTGGAAATAAAACACATGGTTAGAAATGCATTATAAGGTTGGAAATGCATCACAAGGTTATAAATGTATTGCATGGTTCGAGATGCATCACGTGACTAGAAATGTATAACAAGTTTGTAAATGCATCATACGTGTGGAAATGCATTGTGAACTTGGAAATGAATTTTAAATTCAAGATAAATGTTATATATTTATATAACATAAAAAATATTATTAATTTTTTATAGAATATAAAAAATATATAAGAACTATACTATCTAGTTTGTATAAGCTTTTGTTGTATAACTATATAAGAACTATAGATCTTTTTTTATGGAATACATTTTTGGAAATGAATTGTGGGATTCAAGATAAATAATACATGTTCCATAGAATATGATAATTCATTAAAAGTGAATAATTATTCATGAAACATTGTAAATGAATGAACATCAAAATAAAAAAGGGTAAAAAGACATCCTAAACTTTTTAATTATACAACATCACTAATATAAATTCAATGAAATCTACAAATTTATTTTTATTTGAACATTTATTTGATCTACTTCACTATTTATCTTACTATAATGAAGTTGAACCAGTATAATATTTTCATCCTTATTTTAAATATGGTCATCTAATATGTGGGTGGCATCATGATTAACCTATCTAATTTTAGTAATCACCTTCCATATTTCCAAATCTCAATCATATGGGGAAGTTATATACAATGTAACATGATGTTTAAAGTCTTAAAAAATATCCAAATTTTTGTCTAACTTATTTTATAATTTTTAATTTATAAAGGAAAAGGTATTGAAAATTCACTCAGATTCAACTCAACTAGAAATAATTGTTTGACATCAACTGGTTAAAAAATGCACCTAAAAAATCTTACAAAACATTTATAAAACCTATTTTTTATCCATAGCCAAATTATTGATCCACACTTAGAGAGATCATCTAATAGTTTGAATTGATCAATTATTTTAATTGAAAATTATTTGGATTGATCACTCAACATGTTTCTATTTTGAATACATGAAATCACCACTCCATTGATATTAATAGTATTAAAAAAATATTTAATCGAAGTAGTCAAATTTTTATGGTAGTCTTCTTATAAAGGAAGAAGATTTTATGAATTATTCCAATTGGTAGGATTTACTATAGTAATTGCATAGATCAATTAAACCCTACAAAAAATCTCATCTATTTATGAAAATATGGAAGTTAGAATCTCTCTTAACCTTATCCTTATTTATGATACAATCTCATCAAAGATAAACCTTATGGCATGTAACTCATCAATGTTACCATTGGGTAGTCTTCAAAATAAATACATGGGTATCTCATTTGTATCCAGTTGCACATAATCATTTCAATATATTTAGCTTTAAAACATTTTTGGTATTTCCAACATGTATCACAATGTTCCAAATCTAAAAATTTGGAGCCAAAAAAATATTCTATTGATTAAGATACAAATTATTTATAGCTAGGCAAACATATCCCCTCAATATTTTAAAATCAACAATATATATATATATATATATATATATATATATATAGTTATAGTTATAGTTATAGTTATCTCTTGGGAATGATTAATTAAATGGTTAATTTATTTATACATGGGTAAGAGGACACAAAATGTAAAAAATCCTCTATATACTTTAAATGATATATTAAATATTGAACCTTTTTCACTTCTTTTAAATGATATCTCATTACTCCTAATAAGGATGGATACTCATAATACACCCTATGCACCAGTGGATATAATGAGATCCACCTAGTGTCAACATATTTTAATATTTTATGACCATCTATTAGAAATTATATTTTTTTTGGAAAATTTTAAACCTTTTAGGACTATGTATTAAATAATCATGAACCTCATGCATAATCTCTTCAAATTTTGATAAGTATCTTAGTTTTATGTGTTTTCCATCCTAGATTCATTCTATAGGGCATATAATGAATGGAAATCATGTATGGGAAATTGGATTTTTAGAGTTTTAAATACAAACTATTTCTATTTCCTTTCATTATGGATGTTACATATTCCAAAACACATACCATATTTTTTTTAATTACAAAGTCATCTATGCCACCAGTCTCCTTTAAACTACTTATTACTAGCTCATAAAGATTTTTAAAATTTTAGTTTTATATCATCTTGTGAAAAGTGAGTAAGTGAAGATATATTACATTATTTTAAATAGTATAAACATTAATTCATACCTAATAATTATTATCTAATTTTTTAACCTCATCAATAGATAGTGACATATATCGTGCACTCATAATTTTCTCTTTTAAGTCTTCTTTCTCAACTATATCTAGGAATTCCACCCAATCCCAACCACTAATGTCAAAGAAATTAGAATTAGAAAAGTATGGGAAACAAAAAAAGTGAACATATTCATATATTAAATAAATTTTTTTATAAGATGACCTATATTTGGAGTCTAAAAAATAACAACTAGCTAAATTGTTTATCCTAAATGATTATTTTGAATGATCTTTTCAAACTGAGATGTAATTATCCTTCAAATTTTCAACAAGTATTATTTTATTTCTCATGTGATCCTCATATTATTTTTCATTTCTAATATGAAAAAATCATCCACAATTTAATATCTGGAAACATGTTTCACAAATCTATTTTCAGTTTTCTTTTTATATATATTTCCTACATGTTTCTCAACAATATCCAATTTTAATTGCATTATCTCATCTCTACTAAGATTCCAAATATAAATTTTGAGTTTTCATTACCTTGGAGCTTAATTTTTTTTCTTTTAAATATGTTTAGTGAATGGAAACTTGGCCATAAACTCTAACCTCAAATTCCTTCACAAATTCCATTATGTTTGCTTTCTATTTATAGTAAAATTTGATTTCTAGTGTAAAATTATCCTTAAATACCATAATTTCCACTTATAACATTAAATATGTTATATTTTGGCATCATATAAGTAGAGTTAAATTATAATCCTTCTAGTGATTCAAATTTGAGCTAATTTAATGGGATATCTTCAATTAGAGGTATTTCATTATCACCATCACTAAAATTTTTTATCATTAAATTATAATTTAACCCATATTAAGTTTTATTTAAATTTTTATCATAATACCATGAATTTTTTTGGATATGGATCAACTCACACAAATATCTTATCAAAATAAGATTTAACACTTTATACCATGGAAGGTGTTACACTTGTGCTTTCTTGAGATTTTATGGTTACTTCCCATTTTCTTGTAAGGAAAGATTTTATGTACCTATTATAGTTGAATTTTTAGAGAAAAATCACAAATTGAAAAAATACTTATATTATTTTATAAGCAACGTAGGATTATATATGCATAAGAGTGTTAAAAAATCATTTCTTTTTTATAAAAGCATCATAGGCTCAAAAAATCATCTTAGGCTTATAAAGACATCACAAGTTGATTTAATAATAGTAGGCTCACAAATGTATCAAAAACATATAAAATTATCACATTCAAAGCATCACTATGATGCAAACAAATCCCAAGATTATAAAATCATACAAGATTACATAAACATCACATGATAGGAATTCATCACATGTATGGAAAAGCATCATGAGTTAGAAAAGCATATATTTCTAATAAAAGTTGATAAATGTTTTAAATTTTAGAGATTATCATAAAAACACTTTATCTTATATCAATATATTTAGGTTGTAACTTACAAAATTTGATGTTTTTAAATTCAATCAATACATTCTTGGTTTGCATCTTCTAGTGTTTGATTTATTAGGAGACTTTTATACTTTCAAAATCACTAAACAATTCAAATTTAAATCTCGTTAGGAGGAAAAATTGTATTTAATTATGAGTATATATATCATACATTTTCAGAACTTTGGTACTGGAATCCTAATTACATTTCAAAATTTCCATTAAATTTTTTGGCAAGTGTGATCCTAAGTCCATAGAATGTTTGATGGTTCAAAAATTATTTAAAATTCTTGACTATCAATTTATTTTCAATACGAGATTAAAACCCCATTGGGATTAGTAATAATTTTATTCTTTAAGTGGAAAAAATTAATTTGCATGGTCTTTTTGTTGAACTACTATGTGACTTGATGTTATCCACTTAACCAACCCCAAGTATTAACATAAACATGGAAATTCACTGTTAAAATTATGTCCAACACTCATATTTGGTATTAAACACTTGATAATGTTAGATATGATCAGTATTTAACATACTTAACTTATACATATATACATTAATCTTGCTTAGATTATTCATTATCCATTCATCCATAAATGACTTCGACCTTCCTAAATTATTTTTATTAATACAATTGATTTCCCTAGTCTCTACCTAAAAAAAATTATATTATTTTGAGATTACCTCCTATTATTAGACCACTATTTTTATTCAATAGATAGGTCCATGACTCCTTAGGTAAATCCACATAATATATTTATCCACATGGACTGGATCTTAATAACCATTTTCCCAAATTAAAATTATCCATATGGGTTAGCTCATTCATTTTACATGTCATTTTAGAATAAATTACCCAAATTATTAGCTATATAAACATATAAAGCCTAAATTGAGATTAATTATCCTACATATTTAAAATTTGAAACCCCTCAAAGGAGAAAGCCTTTAACAAAGTCTAAATACCACTAAAATGTTAAGTCACAATTTTTCAAGTGTTGAAAATCCATACAAAATATTGTACTAGATTCTAGTATTACATTGATTTCACATACTTAACTAGGTGGGATAAATAATATTGGTCTAATTTACCTCTTCAAAGTATTGGATATGTAGGCATCACTTATCCATACATGGTGGATATGGTTATCTCAACCCATAATTTTAAGTCATTTTCCCTATTCACATTGATTTAATTGTATACTGCAAAGATCTAGGGTTTGAAAGAAAGGAAAAGGAAAATTGAGTTAATTCGCATTAGATTTAAATATTAGAGTTAGAGATTAAAATATACAAGAGGTAATATTAGAAATAAAAGTAGAGAGAGAAATACTCATAGAATCAACATAGTCAACATAAATGGTTCCACACTCCATCGTATGGTTCCAAATTTCTAGAAGTGTTTTGAAAGTGTGAACCTTTCCCAACAAGTGAAATCACTCTATTTATAGATTCGAGTATTCACATACCCTTTCCTAATATATAGTAATGATTATACCTTGTTACAAACCTACATATTAAAAAATTTAGCTAATTACAATATTCCTTTACTATTTACATAAATAGTAAGTTACAACAAATCATTAAAACTCTATTAGTTATACTCATGTTTGTATGTCAATGTTATATCTTATGAAATCTAAATTTTCTACAATTTTATATTTTTAAGGTGAATTTAAGACAAAAAACAAAAAACATATTAATGAACCAATTCCTTATCATAAACACAATAAACCCTATATTCTTTAGGCTCCCCTTATTATTTCCTAAGGTTTTATATTTTTGTATTTATCTCTAATTTTTAGACTTCATTTGTGATTTATCCTTATTAGATCATGGATATTATGGATATGCATAATATATATTTGTTTATTCAATCTATGATAGTTCTAATTACATGTTCATTTTATTTAATATTATTTATAATATATTTAACAACTATATGATAAATAATACTAAATCATTTTGCAATGATTCTAAAGATAAAACTACTCATGAAGAATTTTTTTCCTAAAATAGTACTCTAAGTGTAATTTATTTTATCCCTCCTCAAGGTTTTGATTTATGTCATTCCTCCTAAGAGGTCCATGATATTACTATTCAAATAATAATAGTGAACCATCGTATATTTAAAAGTAGAGATCATTAGGATATTATTACTAATCCCCCTCCACCTCGCATAAATCCTATTGATGGACTTTATATTCATATTTCATCCAAAGTGCCTAGGTTTTGTGCTGGTAAATTCATACTATATCAAATTATTACTATAAGGGAGTCCATAGATGAGTTCCAAAAGTAAATATGTTGAAAGGTTACACAAATTGAGGATTAGATTTAAAATCTAAAGCATCCTCTAGGCACTAGTATAAATTGAATCCCTACCACTACCTTCAATAAGTTTATACCTTAAAATATTTCATATCAATTATGGATTAAGAAGAAATAGTAATATACAAGTACTAAATAGATAATATTTCATAAGAGTTATATAAATCCAAGTGAAATACTAATGGACATGTTTCAAAAAATGTTAATCACTTCACCTTATATAAATCTAGTTAAGAGATCTAAAAACTATTATGTATATCATATTATTCATAGACATCATAAAAATATGTTTTTGACTTTGAAAAGGATAAATTAATATCTTAGTGGTGACCCCACATTAGACATATTTATTAAATCACCACTGGATTCAAACATATGTCCTATAGTTGACCAACCCCATAAAATTGAGATTCCATATCATAAGGCTTTATTACATACAAAATAGTTATCAATAAAAAAATTATTAAAATAAAAATCACAAAAAGGAAAGTTATAAAAAGAAATATTACATCAAGAAAAATTACAAAAACATAAATTACTAAAAGACAAGTTGTAAAAAAAGTGAAAGCTAAATAAGAAAGTGAATTTATGATATATGTACTTAAGAAGACTAATATCATAAGCATGATTTACAATTAGAAAACAAAAAACCATTCCTCATATCTAGAGCCTTTGATTCTTAGTTGTCACATAGATGGCAAGTAATACAAAAATGTTGATGTTAAAAAAATCCAAGAAATTAATTTATGTAACATGACACTTATAATTTTTTTTGATATGATAAATAACACTTGAATAATACTTAATTTAAATATTGAATAGGATCCATTATTGGTATATAAATATTTATATTAAAACATGTATCATTAAATTTTATATCGACCTTACTTTGGGTACATATAATGTTATATTATGCAGATCAGGGCTAAGAGAAATGGGGGAACACTCGATAAGAATCATGAATATGCTACATTTGATCATGAATATGTGAATATTACCATTTAAAGGAAACATATATAGATAAAATACAAAAAATATGAACTAAAATATTCAACTAATACTGAAGAAAAAATATCTAACATAATCACAATAGAGGCACATGATAGTAATAACACAAAATATTTAAGAGAAAAAGAGATCTAATAGACTAATTCAGCAATTTGGTGTGGTTGATTTTACATATCCTACTAGATATACAATATATGAATGGAAAAACATGTCTAAATTATAAGACAAATATGGAAATTATGACACATGATACATAAAATACATATAATCATCTCCTTAATGGGATCTTTGATTTTTAGTAACAAAATATCTTGTATATAACTTCTTCATGTTCTTTAACTTACTTATTATTTTAATTCTTATATATTTAATGTTGACAATTTTGACTTTAAAAATCACATTATCACCCCTACCATTCAAAACTTTGCATTTCATGCCAATTTTTCTTGTGAGCTAATAAGTTGGTCCTAAAAAATCCTTAATATGATTATTATAAACCAAATTGTGTTAACCCATCATGAAAGAATGAATAGATTAGTTTTATTATGAATTTCATAAATACACTAAAAAATCTAACCAAATTATAAGGGTTATATTAAGATTATGTACTTTGTGCCGAGATCATCCCCTGTAAATTTGATGTCTTGATGAGTTTTCTATCTCAAGATATAAGGATCCAAAAATGATCTAACATTATGGGATGTGCCCAAAGATCTCAAGTTAAAGCCACATAAAATAAATTTTTAGATTAAAATAATCCTTAACAAGATTCAAGTTGAATTTAGGGTCAAAAAGTGGCATGATCTCAAAGTTTGGGATCATATATCAATGATATGTTGATGATCAACAAGGTCAACAAGTCAAGAAAGATCTACAACGCATGATGAATCATGAAATTAAAGATCAATGGTGAGCTCATGGTTAAAAATTCAATGAATTTTGATATTTAAAGTGTTAATGATAAGTGTCACTATCGATGGTGACTTACAAGATCAATGATGCATGTTCGATCAAGTATAAGGAATATCAATAACACTTATTTGAATATGCAAATTAGATCAATAGAAATGATGAAGGTCAAGGCAAGGGGACATCTAAGGAAATTAAAGGATAAAATTTGATCATTTATAGGGGCTATTAGGTAAACACATGTGTTTCAGTGATGATGGTCATACTTTCAAAATATGATAAGTAGCCCAAGGGAGGTGCCACACAGGTGGACACATTGGATCAAAATATTTTGCCACTCAAGTAGTAAAATGAATAAATATAAAGATCAAATATGATCTTGGCTATGAGTATCAACCTCTACAAACTCAATGGAACTATTAAAGCTTATTATAAACCTCTCAAAAGCCTTAGATGTAAGTTTTACATTTTGATCAAGAGACTAGGTAGCTTATAGATCTTCATGGGAATTATAGTTATATGAAAACCAATAGAGGAATTAGTTTTCATATATAGGGGACCTATGTTTGAGGTTTTGGATTCATGGAAAATTTTTGATAAATAAAAAATTTGGTGTAGGGGCATGTTCTTCTAATAATAATCTTTTGAAGGAACACGGAATGAATGAATTCAAAGTGAACTATCTAATAGTGTAGAGAGCATATCAAGATGATGCATTATGCTATATGATCATTAAAAAGATGGGAAGTTTGGAGGTTTAATAATGGAGACATAGAATTCAATGTAGTTTCAAGGTTTTGGGGGGATTTTACCTTTGAAGTGGATCATGACTCAGTACCTTCAATAAGTTCTTGTATTTGAGTGGGTATCTAAGCCAATGAAAGGGCTTGTAGTTACTATTTGGAGATAATTAATGGATAATTGAAAGGTAAAATTAGTGATAATTGATCAAAATGTGGTTGGGATTCCATCAAAGTGATTGGACCCCATTTATTAAATTCTATCTACTTGGTTCCCTCTCTCTCTCTTCCCATTTTCTTATATATCTCCCATTTTTCCCCAAGAAAAAAATGTCTTATGCTTTTTACTTTCCCAATCTATGCCAAAAGTTTTACTATAATACCTATTTGATGTAATAAAGACTGAATTCCTCCATTTATAATCTTAATTGAAGTGTGTCTTATCATTAATTGATGTGGTTAATTGAATGCATGTTTTTCTTTGCCTCTGTCTTAGTTTTCTCACCTTCATGAAGTGTTTTTTAGCTCTCACAAGTCATTATAAGTACCTTATATAGTTTATTGATTGGTTTTGAAGTAAAATTACCTTCCCATGCTATATTTCTTGACTTTTATTGAAATACTTATGTGAGAGATAAATAAAGAGTGATTGAATTGATATATGTGGTCTTAAAACTATTTAATAGTGTGTCTTGTAAAATTATAAGTGTTCACAACTTTGGTACATCACCTCCTTTTACATTTTTACATTCATTAATATCTATTTATCTCCCTTTTATGAATACGAGATTAGATTAGGTGATATATCCAAGGGAACCAACCCTCTCTAGAGGCTTAAACTCTCTATATGATACTCACATCATGAGGTTATTCCTATTTTTTGTTTTATTTTAAGAGATCCTAAAGAAATCTCTCCATGGGTGAAAATTAATACCACAATAGAATTTGGTATGCCCTATGGGACCCACTCTCCTTATCATAGCTAAAGTTTGTAGTTGAGAAGTATTTTCAGTAGACTGAGAAAATCCATCATCATTAAGCTAAAGATTATTCATATTGCAAAGATCATAACATCATCAAATAAATACTCTCATTCTAAATTTTAATATAAGGTCATCAAGTAAAGGTATTTCTCTTGATTTCATTGAATTTCCTTCTAATTCATATAAATGAGAAAGATATGGTAGGAAAAGACCATATCCTCAAAAGAAATATTCATCTCTTGTTCATCCCATTGTCCTAAGTAGTGTAGTCCCCACTATTCAAATGGCCATCAAAAATAAAGTATTTTTTCCATTTAATAAAGTTAGTCCACTAAAAACATCCCATTTTGATGGCATTATTATATCTTCTCTTAAGATTATCCCATTATTCTCAAGATAAGATCAAACAACTCATATTAAACACATCTAGGATGTTACCAACCTCTATTCAGTTCACAATGTTATTCCATATAATGTAGCTATTAGATTGATTGTTGCTTCCTTCAAAGTAAAAACACTACAATGGTACAAAAACCAATAACTAAATTTAATTAGTACCTAGGATGAATTAGGTACAACCTTAGTCGACAATTTGAGGATAAATCTAATAACCTATCCTTAGTTGAATAACTAATTACCATAAAGAGAGATCATCATGACTTCATGTCTAATTTCCTCAAATTCCAAAAGATAGACCAAGATACCTAAATTTATTAGACCGTCCCTATAATATGCCTTTTTGTATTATCTAAAATCCCTCAACTATGATATTAGTGTTATGATACAGTCAATGAGTGGTATTAGATTTTTAGATGGTTATGAGTTTATAATAAGAGTAGAAAATAGATTGATATAAGTTTTTAAACTCTCCTTACGTCCCCTAATTCCTATATTACTATAATTAAAACTATATCCAGTCCCTTTAGTTCCTCAAATCCCATATTTAGCTCCTATTTCATCCTCTAAAGAATAAATTGAAATCCCTTCTAGTCAAGCTAGTGAGCTTGGAGAGTTAAAAAGTTTGTTACAATCTTTTGGGAATGAAATAGTACAACTCAAAAGATATCAATATTAGTAATAGGACTTATCAACAAAAAAATTATACCTATCAACCCTTTAAATATCCCAAGCGTTTAGAGAAAATAGACCACACTATTAACCACAAGGACCTATAACTCAAACTAAACCATATGTAGCTCCTGATTATAATGTACCTTCCCATTCAAGAGATATTATTCCCACACCACCTAAAAATAAACTAATGCAATACTTAGGTTATCATCCATATAATATTAATGATGCTCAAATCCAAGCCTTGGTGTCACAAAACATTATTATGCCAAAAATGACACAAGAAGAGTTTTCTCACCAAGGAGGTCAATACCAATAAATAAGTTTGGCATCATAAAGAGAGACTAAAAAATTTCAAGGGAATCCTGATGCCATTAATGTGAATTGGTAAATGGGTGATCATGTTACATTAAATCAGATTGGTGAGACTAGTAATACAATAGTCAAATTAGAACCCTAACTAGAGCTAAAACAAGAGCCATTAATGATGCTAACTATGTGATTAATGATTTAATATATCCCAATGTTGTTTTTAAGTGTACCAAAGATCAAATTTATTCCCATATAACACAAAAAATTTAGAATATAGAGGTTGAAAAGGTTCCTCAAGTACCCCAAGTTCATGAGCAACTAGTGGTTCAAAAAGTGCAGCCAAAAGTTAGTGGGGATCAATTTATTATAGTGGATAAATGAAGAATTATAACATAAAAATTAAAATGTGGTGTTACCTATCTATTCCAAGACAAAATTATATGATCATCCAAGATCTTTCATCTCTTAAATTGTCTCTAAAATTCATTACGAAAAAAGGTGTTATCCTAACTAATTCAGACCAACCAACTAAGCAACAAGTGAAACAAGTAAATAATATAGAAAATGTGGAAAAAAATTGAGGTAAAATTAGACAAAACTCCTATTTTTTACCTCTCCTTGATATTTGGTCACACTTTGGTTCATAACTACATGGTGGATAGTGAATTTTGTAGCATTGTTATGCCTAAGCAAATTACAGATAAGCTTTGTCTTGTTTATGGACCAAATACTAATGGAGTATTACAACTAGATTGATCACCAATTAATATATTATAAATCATTAAATATATAAATTTAACACTATATTCTTGTCTGAATGTTACCATTCAATAAGATGTAGTTGTGGTATAATTTCCTCCCTACTTTTCCATGTATCTATCAAGGGATTTCATCTCAAAGATTTGAGGATACTTATCATCTGATTGGACATATTTGATTTTTAGTACCAGGTATGGTACCAAAGTTATAATACATTTTAAAATTATTACAAATTTATATTTGGAGCCATAAATTCCAAGTGTGGTGAAAACTAACTATATCATCTCAGTTGAGGTACTAGAAACTAGTGGAGTGGAATATGAATCACCTTTAGATGGAGTTCCATATCTATTCCTTGATGATGAGACTTTAATTTTAATTAACATTAACCTTATAATCTTATTTAATAAGAGGTATTTGGTGTTTATTGCATCCATGAGAATGATGCAGTAATTCTAGCTATGATGAAGGATGATGAGTCTATAAATGGTATATGGAAATTATTCTTTGATGGATCAAGGAATAAGCATAGAATTTGGGTTTGATAAATGTTAATTTATCTATAAAATCAAATTTATTTCTCATATATTAATTTTTAGTTTATTTGTTCAAATAATGTGGGAGAGTATGAAGCACTAGTTCATGGCTTGCAGTGAGCTAAGAAGATGAAAGTCAACACCCTACAAGTATTTGGTGATAGTAAACTTGTAGTTCACCAAGTAAGAGGTATTAATGTATGATTTTTTTATTTTTTAGGTCTTATAATCATAGGATATGGGACTTACTTGAAGATTTGTAGGATTTCAACATTTAGGCAATACCAAGAGATGAGAACAAACATGCAAATATATTGAGTACCATTGGGGCACAATTTATTATCCCAACTGATATAAAAGGTGAAAATTTTTATTCACACGTTAATGTGGTTGTAAGACATTGTATTCTAGATAACCATGATAATAGGCAAGTATTCTAAGATGACAATCAAATTGTCAGGTTCTTATAAGAAGAGACTAAATTTTTCACAAGAAATCAATCAAAGTTATTACAAAAATATGGTGATCATATTGTGAAACTAAAAACAAATAATCTACCCAAGGGATTGGTCACACTTGAGAACATATTAAGTTGTGATGATGAGTCAAGAAAGTAAAAGTTATCAATGCCAACAAAGGATGAACACTATACCAATGTGGAGATTGCATCTAGTAAGAACTTGAATTTGGGTAAGGTATGAAATCCTTCACAAAGGAATCTTTCATTGAATTTTGCACAAAAATTTTTAATGTGTTTGAAAAAAATATAGTGATCTCAAAGGATTTGATCCAAGTGTAGCTCAACACACCATTGAGTTGTAGGCTGAAAATAAACTAATGAGATAAAAGATAAGGCCTATCAATCCAAAGCTTTAGCGTGTGATGAGAGATGAGCTTCATAAACTCATAGAGTTATTTATTATATTTACAATCAATCAACTTGGGTGGAAAACCCTATTCCATTATGGAAGAATAATAATGAAATTAGACTATGTGTTGACTTCCATGATTTGAACAAGGCTTCCCTTAAATATCACTATATATTTCCATCTAAGGAACAAATTTTTCTACTACTTTTAAGCTGAGAAATATTTTATTTTTTGGATGGATATAGTGGTTATAATAAAAAATTTGTCATGGAAGAGGACCAATTCAAGACATCCTTCACTACAAAGTGGGTGACATTTGCATATAGAAAGATTCCATTTAGTTTATCCAATACTGTAGAAATTTTTTAGAGAGCCATGGATATGGAATTATAAGGCTTAATTAATAAGTATATACTTGTTTATTTGGAAGGAATAACAATTTTCTCAAAGAGTGAAAGTGATCACATGGTTCACCTCAAGAAATTATTTGAAAGGTGTAAGAAATTTGGGATGTCTCTACATCCCAAAAAGTGTGTATTTTTAGTTCATGAAGGTAATCTTCTTGGTCATGTAATTTAAAAATATGGTTTGAGTATAGATCCTAAAATGATATATACAATTATTTCACTTTCCTTACCCAAGCATAGGAAATATTTGCAAAGCTTATTAGGAAAAATCAATTTTATAAGAAGATATATTTCAGATTTTTCCACTTTGTCTAAGCCACTAACAACCATGATAAATAAGAATCAAAGTTTTATCTGATATAAGGAAGGAGTAGAGAGTTTTTAAGAGGTCAATAAGGCCATAACTAGTTATCCTACACTAATAAACGTAGATTTCACAAAGGATTTCATCTTGTACACTTATGCTAACATAGACAACATTTCAGGCATTATTATGTAATGGAATCATAAGACTTTGGAGCAACCAATAACCTTAATTATTCAAGGATTGGAAGAATATGAAACAAGATACTCTTTTATTGAAAATATGTACTTTTAATTATAAATTTTCTCAACAAGTTTAGATATTTATTGTATAATAATAAAATACACCTAATGGTGGCTCATCCAAGTATCAAAGGAGTTTCTCTTGAATAAAGAGATAAATGAGAAAAGAGATGGTTGGATAAACAAGGTAATGGATTATGATGTGGAAATCAAGTTTACAAAGGTGATCAGAGGTAAAGGACTTTATGAACATCTAGAACAAGACTTTGAAGAGGATAATGAGGTGGTTTTGGTGTCAAATGATGAAGAGATTTTAGTTGATCATACCTCACCTTCTAGATCATTTCAAGAATCGGTAAGATATATCTAAGATGGTATTTATACCTCTCATATAATTCCTTCAAAGTTAAGATATTTCAGATTGCAATCAATTCCATTTCATCTAGTTGATGGTATTTTGTTTAAGATGGATATCAATGGCATGTTGCTAAGATGCATAGAGATAAACCAAACATAGGTATTTATTGATAAATTCCATGATGGACATGGTGGAGGGAATTATTTATAAAATACAAAAGCCTTTAAAATCATGATAGGTGGCTATTATTTCCTAAACTATTTAGGGATTATCATACATAGGTTAGGAAGTGAAAATAGTGTGTTATGTTTATAGGAAAAGTGAAACTTGCAGCCTTACCTCTCCAACTAATTATGATAGACCAACCCTTTGTCCAATGGGGGTTATAATTTATTGGTCTCATTAAACCACCTTCAATTTCAAGACATAAATGGATACTAATTGCTATAAATTACTTCACTAGGTGGATAGAGGCAACAACATTGAAAGAAGTAAATGAGTCCAATATTCTAGATTTATATGAAGGTTTGATTATTATATTTAGATTTCCTTAAACCAGTATTTTTGATAATTTTATGGCCTTTGTTGGGATTTGTATCAACCAATGGGTTGTTAAACATGGTGTCTATTATAATACTTTATCAAATTACCATCCATAAGGAAATGGCCTTGTTGAGTGCACAAATAAGAACCTATTAAAGATCATAAGAAGTAATATTGAGGATAATCAAAGCTCATGGTATCTAAAGTTGAAATCAGCTCTATGGATTGATAGGAAACCTAAAAAATATCAATATCCAATTCTCCATACAAGCTAGTATATGGTAAGGAAGCATGATTACCTATCTCCTTTGAGTTTCCTAATTTATAACTAGTGAATCAAATTGAGTTATTGGATAATGAACCAATGGATATCATATATTTTGAGCTTATGGAACTAGAATAGGTTCAAAATAAGTCCATTTTAGCCATGGAAATCCACCAAGCACAAGTGAAGAGATCCTTTAACAAGAGATCTTCCTCATGAAGTTTCAAAGAAGGAAATTTGGTCCTCAAATGGGATGAGGATAGAGATAAACTATGAAGGCATACAAATTTTTAATCTCTTTAGAGTGGTCCATACACAATTTTTAGTTAAAAATCCCATAATGACTTCTAACATGAAAATATGGATGGTGAGGAACTTCCTATCCCAGTTAATGGGATACATCTAAAACATTCTTATAGAGGAAGCTAAGTTCCTTATAACATAATTAGTTTGATTTTTTTATTCCAAGTTTTATTCTGTCACATTAATTTTATTCTATTTTGTCTTGAATAAGTGCTTTGTTTACACACTTGATTTGTTTATTTAGTTTCCCTATTTTATGTGTTTCATTTTTGGTTTTGGAGGAAGGAGTTGACTTGTTTCAGGCCAAAAGGTTTCTTACACTCATGGATCAGATTTTTGATTATTTATGACTCTGAAAGTCATGTAAATGGTATATTTCTTGATCATAATAGGCACGAGTCCCAATTGTGTCATAAAATTATTGATAATTTTGGCCTCACAAATCAAATTTTCACCCCTACCATTCAAAACTTTGCACATCGTGCCAATTTCTCTTATGAGTCAATAAGTTAGTCTTGAAAATTCCTTAATATGATTATTGGAAACCAAAATGTCTTAACCCATCATAAATGAATGAATAGATTAGTTTAGTTATGTATTTAATAAATTTACCTAAAAATCCAACTAGAGTCAAAGGGTTGCATGAAGATGGTGTAGTTTGTG